>RJWK010007287.1:28953-50365 GCA_004363435.1 Platanista minor
TGCTGCAAATCACATTATTTCATTCTTTTTATGGCTGAGTAATATTTCATTATATGTATATATATTTCATTATATATATATATATACACACACACACACACACACGTACCACATCTTTATCCATTCATCTCTCGATGGACATTTAAGGTGATTCCATGTCTTGGCTATTGTAAATAGTGCTGCAATGAACATTGGCATGTGTTTATCTTTTCAAATTAGAGTTTTCTCTGGATGTATGCCCAGGAGTGGGATTGCAGGATCACATGGTAACTCTATTTTTAGTTTTTATGGAACCTCCATACTGTTCTCCATAGTGGCTGTACCAATTTACATTTCCACCAATAGAGTAGGAGGGTTCCCTTTCCTCCACACCCTCTCCAGCATTTATTATTTGTAGACTTTTTAATGATGGCCATTCTGACCAGTGTGAAGTGGTGCCTCATTGTAGTTTTGATTTGCATTTCTCTAATGATTAGCAATGTTGAGCATTTTTTCATGTGTCTGTTGGCCATCTCTATGTCAATTCAGTATTTCTCTTCACGATTTAAAACGTTTTTTGAAACCATACCGCTATCTGATAAATTTTTCAAAAACTCTTCTGCCATGGCTCCTTCCATACCCCTCTCCTTGCTTCCTCTTTCCCTTTCTCTCTTTTCTCACCTTCCTCTCAGGAACAACAACAATAAAAAAAAATCTATCCCTTTTCTCCTGCAAAACAACTTAGAATCCTTTTTATTATTTTGAGCGTTACCTAAGTCGTAATCAAGAATAGAAAATGGAATACACTAAGTTCCATTAGTGGGACAAAAATCACTGCTATGGGAATGCAGACTATGGATTTACATGGTCCCTTGCTTCTACATTTTTGTTGCTACCTGGACATATACATTATGAAATGCCATAGTCAATATCTTTATCATCATCTAAAAGGGTATAATGGGCTGAAGGGTGACCCACCCCCAAGCATATGTCCACCTGGAATCTGTGAACGTGAGGTTATATGGAAAAGGGTCTATGCAGATGTAGTTAAGGGTCTCAAGATGAGATCATCTCAGATTATCTAGGTGAGCCTACATCCAATGAAAAGTGTCTTAATAAGAAGAGCAGGATCTCCTTGGTGGCTCAGTGGTTAAGAATCCACCTACCAATGCAGGGGACACCGATTCGAGCCCTGGTCCAGGAAGATCCACATGCTGCGGAGCAGCTAAGCCCGAGTGCCACAACTACTGAGCCTGTGCTCTAGAGCCTGCATGTCACAACTACTGAGCCCACGTGCTACAACTACTGAAGCCTGCGCGCCTAGAGCCCGTGCTCTGCAACAAGAGAAGCCACCACAGTGAGAAGCCCACGCACCCCAACAAAGAGTAGCCCCTGCTCACCGCAACTAGAGGAAACCCATACACAGCAACGAAGACCCAACGCAGCCAAAAATAAATTCAAAAACATTTTTTTACAAAAGAGCCACACGTTTTACAAAAAAACAAAAAGAGCTACAGACACACACAAAATTTTGAAGATGGAGGCAGAGACTGATGTATCTACGAGCCAAGGAACACCAAAGATGAGGAGCAGACATTAGAAGCTTGAAGACAAGAAAGGTTTCTCCACTAAAGTCTTTAGAGGGAATGTGGCCCTGCTGATACTTTGGTTTGGGAAGTCTAACCTCCAGAACACTGAGAGAATAAATTTCTATTGTCTCAGTCTCCAAGTTTGTGGAAATTTGTTATGGCAGCCCCAGGAAACGAATACAAAGGGACTAGGAGTAACTAGCCCTATCTTTTTACGGGTATCCTCATCTGTCAGCTTAAAAATGAAAATATTGGGACTCCCTTGGTGTGCAGTGGTTAAGAATCCGCCTGCCAATGCAGGGGACATGGGTTCGAGCCCTGCTCTGGGAAGATCCCACATGTTGCAGAGCAACTAAGCCTGTGCACCACAACTATTGAGCCTGCGCTCTAGAGTCCACAAGCCACAACTACTGAGCCCGCGTGCCACAACTACTGAATCCCGTGTGCCTAGAGCCCATGCTCCGCAACAAGAGAAGCCACCGCAATGAGAAGCCTGCGCACTGCAAGAAAAGTAGCCCCCACTCACCACAACTAGAGAAAGCCCGCGCACAGCAACGAAGACCCAACGCAGACAAATAAATGGATTAAATAAATAAAATTTTTAAAATATTTCTGCTTTTCATTAATTTTACCTATTTGGGGCTTAGTTGTCGAGTAGAGAGAATCTTCACCCACTCAGGAATGGCTGGATTTAACACATGGCTCCTGAGAAACACTCATATAAAGAACGATGGCTTATGTAGAGGAAATACCACCTTATGCTTGAAAGCGTGGGCCACTAGAGTCAAGTTTGAATTCTGATTTGAATCCTAGTTCTCCAACTCATTAACCATGAAACCTTAGGCAATTATTTAACCCTTAGACTTTAAATTAGTATATAAGAGCTAAATATATGTTAGTAAATGTTAGCTCTTATTTAGCTCCAACTTTTATGATTTTTTTGTTTGTTTGCTCCATGTGGCTGCTTATTTTGTCTGTCTGTTTACTTATCTTTTTCCATGACTGGAAATGGCTACCCCAGTCCCAATCTTACATGATGTTTTAGTTCAAAATCCACAGGGGCTAATTAGAACCCTGCTGTTGCTTATTTCAGTTTCTTGAGAAAGAGACCATGATACGTGTTCAAGCCATTGTGCATATTAACTACCACTGACCTGACCTTCTGTAGATGGAAAGACAAAATCCTATTGAAGTGGATGTGTGTAGGAAGGCAATGGAGAGCATTTCTAGTACACTGAAGCTTTTTAAATCTCATATATTCAAACCTCTATTTCTTCCTTTATAGCATATGCTTTTGAGTTAATGCTTTAAAAAGTATCTCTTGGGGCTTCCCTGGTGGCACAGTGGTTGAGAGTCGGCCTGCCGATGCAGGGGACACGGGTTCGTGCCCCGGTCCGGGAAGATCCCACATGCCGTGGAGCGGCTAGGCCTGTGAACCATGGCCGCTGAGCCTGCACGTCCGGAGCCTGTGCTCCGCAACGGGAGAGGCCACAGCAGTGAGAGGCCCGCGTACCGCAAATATCTCTTAGCTTGAGGTTATATATTCACACATATTTTATTATTTTATTTTCCATGTATATTCTCTAATATAATTTGAATTTATTTATTAGAATGGCATTTTCCTTTTCTCCATATAGCTAGCTATTTGTTCCAACGTGATATTTTGAACAGCTCATGCTTTTCTCACCTATTTGAAATACTAATACTACTAATAATAGCATTTACTTGTGCTAAGTCTATTACATGGATTACTTCAGCTTAGTAATATTATTATCCACATATTTCAGCTAAGAAATGGCATACTTGGGATTTCACACCCAGGTCATCTAACTTGAGAACTCATAGTTTGTTCTTGTTTTTGTTTTTTGCAGTACGCGGGCCTCTCACTGTTGTGGCTTCTCCCGTTGCGGAGCACAGGCTCCGGACACGCAGGCTTGGCGGCCATGGCTCACGGGCCCAGCCGCTCCGCGGCATGTGGGATCTTCCCGGACCGGGGCACAAACCCGTGTCGCCTGCATTGGCAAGCGGACTCTCAACCACTGTGCCACCAGGGAAGCCCGAGAACTCATAGTTTTGACAATTATGCTATTCTTATAAACAATTTGGACCTATTTTTGACTTAAACAACAGGAAAATTATTGACATAACTGGAAGCCCAGATGCAGGGCAGGCAACTGACTTGGCTCAAGCTCAGTGTCCCCATGACTCTCTTGACTCTGCTCTCTTCCATGTGTGGCTTCATCCTCAGGCTGACAGTGAGATTCATGTAGCAATTTCAGCCCCCATATCCATACATGGAAATGTCCAGCAGAAGAGAAACAGGATTTCTACTTTAAGAAACTCTCCCATAAGGACAAAGCACTTTCCCAGACACCCCAACAAGATTCCGCTCAAGTCTCATTGGTCCAAACTGGGCCCCAAGCCCATTCCTGTAACAATCATGGGCAAGGAGGATGGTATTAAATAAATCATACAAGCCACCCCTAGAATTAGAGATGGTATCAGCTTTCCTTTGGCTCACGGGCTACATAAAAGTGAGGGAGACTCTCAACATGGATTAGGTGCAGCTCTCTGACACAGAAAACCTAAAATAACAGTGGATGTAATAAGTTAAAAGGCAAATCAAGTCTGGAGGTAAGCAGTATAGGGCTAGGATGGCAGCTCCAGGGTCACCCAGGTTCCTTCCTTTTCCCTAAATGCTCTGCCATTCTCAACATACGGCTTCTACTTCAAGGTCCATGATAGTTCTGGGGTCAACCTTCAGGAACCAAGAAGGAGGAAGGATTGAGAAGGGAGAGACTGATTTCTTCCTTTAAGGACATATCCCAGAAATCACATGACACACTTTTGTGTACAACTTATTGGACGGCACTTAGTCATTTGGCACCATCTGGCTGAAAGAAGCTGAGAAATGTGGACTTTATTCCAGATAACTGAGCCCAGCTACAAATCTGGGATTCTACTGCTAGGGAAGAGGGGCAGAAGAGATTTGGAGAGAATACCACAGTCTCTGCAACAGGTGGAAACATGAATTCAGTTGGGGTTCTGATACAGAGGAAGAAAAGGGAACTGATTTCTTATTAAGCAACAACAATGTATCTTGATGCCCTGCTTGGGTCTTTGGTCCAGCCTTAGACTAGTCAGTAACCCAGTGGTATCAGAAACTCTGATTGGACATCCTGTGTTACACACCCATTCCTGGAACTTGACTGCAGAGTTATCTCCAGCCAAAACTCATGATTGAGGATTGAGGATGGAGCGGTTCCTTACAGAGATTTGTTTGTATTTTTTGAATTTTTAAGAGTTCTTTATATATTAAAGATTGATGATATTAAGCTTTTGTCTGACTAATATGTTGAAAATGATTTTCTAGTTTATCATTTACCCTTTACCTTTATAGTGAAATTATTATAGTTACCATTTTGACATATAGAAATTTTACATTTTGTATAATAAAATATTCTTTGCCTTTACATGTTTTTTTACTTTTATGTTAGAATGATTTTTCATAAACAAGAATCTAGTAAGTGTTTGCCTATATTATCCTCTTTCTATGATTGAATGTTTTAATCAGTCAGGAGATTCGTTCTGCTGCACATGTAACAAAAACTCCACTTAAAATGGCTTAACACTAAATAGGGTTTCCTTTTCTCAGGTAATAAGTTCAGGGCTGGTTTGATGGGCTTACTATATCTTCAAGAATCTAAGCTCATTCCACATTTTTGTTCTATAATCCTTAATTATATAATTAATGTACAGATTTTCCTCAAGTTCATAAATGACTACTGCAATTTTAGGCACCACATCTGTAGTCTACTTAGAAAGAAAGAGAAAGGGCAAAATGTAAAAGCTGCATGTCACCTGAATCCCTCTATTTTATCAGGTAATCAATATCTTTCCTGGAGACCCCAACTGCTGTATTTCTCATTGGTCAGATTTAGATCACATGACTACCCAAAAGAGCAAGGGAATCTTGAAGAAGTAAATATTTTCATCTGAGTACATTGCTATCCTGAACAAAATTAGATTCTTTTATTAAAGAAAGGGAAGTGGATATTGGGTAGACAACACCACCTGCCATAATTTTCCATGTATCATTTTCTGATATATGACATAAAACAAGGAGCTAACAATTTTTTCCAATTAGTTAACCAACTTTCCCAGCATCCTTACTGAATAAATCATTCTTCCTTCATTGATTTGGAATGAAACTTCATTATATTTTTAAAACTCACAGAGGTTCCAATTCCAATAATGGCAGGATAATACCTAATAGACCAACCTTCTCCGGATAACAAACTTGGACAAAATACAGAAAACAACCATTGAAAGCACTGAAGAGAAGAATCAAAAGAAGAAACTGGAGAGTTGTTGGCACTTGAAAGAGCGAAGTGACACTAGATGAGTTTCCCAATTCTGTAGCTGTGCTCAAGGGCAGACCCCAATCAGTGTCATTTTTAGGATTGAAATCTGCCATCTTACTACCTTGTAAAAGCAGAAGGAAGGGTTTGGGGTTTCTGTAGCAGCTGGAAAGTGAAGGGAGACTTCCCAGAAAGGAAAGAGCCACAGTGCAAGAGCACCAAATTCTGTATGTAAACCCTTCTCAAATCTCTATTTGTCCCCTGAAATACTCCCAGGGCAGTGTAGATACCAAGAAGCCCAGTTAAGATTCAAATAATTAAACAGAGATTTCATCTGGTACCTACTGCAAGAGACACAGAGTTTCAGCCAAGTTAACTGCCCACCAAAAAATAAAAAACAAAAATGAATACTCTTTGGAGGAATATTACAGAATCCAGAGACTCTTACAATATCAAGGATAAAATGAGAAATTACTGCACATACAATAAAAGGAATATGTGACCCATACTCAGGAGGGAAAGGCAATCAATGGATATCAGTCCTAAAATGACCCAGATTTTAGAATTAGCAGACAAGGATTTTAAAGTAGCTGTTATAATAATGCCGAGCAAAGAGTCTAAGGTCTCAGGACACCACTACTCTCTCCCCTTGGAAAGGGTATAATGAATAGGTTATGCTATCAGGCATATGTCCACATATCCTCCAAAAAACTGAGTGAGAATTAACCAGGCTGATGAAAGTAAGAAAAGTGATATGGAGTAGAAAACAAAGACAGGAGTTTTCATTCCCCTTGCATAGAAAGTAAATCAGTGATAGGTCTCTGTGTAGACAGCCCTTGCCAAACCCTTCCAGCGCTCTTGGGTCAGAGGTGGAAAAGTTAGCAGCTGTGGAATTACATGGCTCTTTCGTAATCCACTTATTTACCATCTTTACTAAAAATCTAACTAATCCCTCTTCAGTGAAGGCTTTCCGGCAGCCCTCTCCACACTGCATCCCAGTCTCATCAAGGGGAGTTTCTTTGATACCTTAATGTTTTTTCTCTTTCAGAAATTCAACACAGCATAATAATCTCTTTGGGGAGTAGAGAGAAACTAAGACTCAAAGGGTAAAAGGACTTCACAGGGGTTACAAAGCCTGCTACTGATAAAACACAAATCAGCTCTGTCAGAGTTGAGGTAGGTCCCCGTGTTAACCCATCTCTATATCATTTAGGGAAAACAGCTAATCCACTTATTGCTGCCTATTCTGCAAGCAAGTTTGCTCTGGATGGGTTCTTCTCCTCTATCAGGGTGGAATATGCAGTGACCAATGTCAATGTGTCGATCACCCTCTGTATCCTTGGCCTCATAGACACAGGTAAGGTCAAGAGATTGGAATAAATGGCCTGTAGATGGGTTGTCTTTCTTACCATTGTGGGTAAAGAGGGTGCTGAACTCCCTGATATTGTCATGTGTCATGCACTGAAAACCAGTGACAGCACTAGTCTCCCTTTAATGAAGGGGCTCCGCTGTCATTAGTGGAGTCTCTGACTGCTCTTTGACCCTTCTTTCCATTCTGACCACCAAGTGTGCTGAGTGACACCACACTCATCATATGACCCTATTCTGAACACCTTATGTCCTCATGAAAACTCAATGGCCATTACTTTCCTATGTGAGACTTATCAAATGTGAGTTTGTTTTCCTTAATAACACACCAGTAATAAGACATAGATATCATGAACCCTTTGATATGATGCACTGAGAAGGACGCAGTATCATTTTGGGGGTATTCTTACCAACAATTCATAACCTCATTCTAATTATAAGAACAGTGGACAAACCCAAATTGAGGGGCATTACCCAAATCAATTGAACAGTACTCAAGGCCATGACAGACAAGGAAAGACTGAGGAACTGTCAGAGATAAGAGGGAAAAATAAGAAGAAATTACTACTAAGTGGGCCTTCCCTGGTGGTGCAGTGGTTGAGAGTCCGCCTGCCGATGCAGGGGACACGGGTTCGTGCCCCAGTCCGGGAGGATCCCACATGCCGCGGAGCGGCTGGCCCGTGAGCCATGGCCACTGAGCCTGCGCGTCCGGAGCCTGTGCTCCACAACGGGAGAGGCCACAGCAGTGAGAGGCCCACGTACAGCAAAAAAAAAAAAAAAAAAAAATCACTACTAAGTGAAATCCTGGATAAGATCCTGGAATACATAAAGGATATTAGTGAAAAAATGAAGCCTGCAGTTTAATGAGTAAGGTTGTTCCAATTCTATCGTATCTATTGTTGATAATTGTACAATAGTTATGTTGTTGTGGTTGAAGGATATAAGGAAAAGCTCTGCACAATTTTTACAACTTTTCTGTAAGTCCAAATGCAAGTTTATCTAAAACATGTGGCAAGTATGATAAGAAAACTTTATTTAAGGGACTTCCCTGCAGTCCAGTGGTTAAGACTCCGCATTTCCACTGCAGGGGGCACGGGTTCTCTCCCTGGCTGGGGAACTAAGATCCCACATGCCGTGCAGCCAAATAAATAAATAAAAATTAAAATTTTTTTTTGAAAGGAAACTTTAAGAGTAATTGAGTAAATTGAGTAGTAGTTACAGAATGAGAGAGAGAGAGAGACAAAGAAACACAGTGAAACAGGGATGGAGAGAGAGAGGGAAGCTGGGCAAGAAGGACACGAATACCTGGAGGAAGAGAGCAGGTAACAATAGTTTCCTTCTGAGTGAAAGTGATTGGTGTTGACAAGGGAGCAAAGGTCTGGATTCTCGTCTGTCATTTCCTTTTACAAATCAGTAGTCGTTATCATACCTCACTCTGGTTTTGCCCACTGACACTTCCCATCATATGACTTCTATCCTCATTCTGCTCCCCCATATTACTCCCTCACTCCAGCCAAAACACCCAACAGAGGAGTATGATTCCAATCTCCCAACAAGTAACCTCCAGCTTCCTCCACAAATCTTCATCCAGTTAGACGAAGCCCATATGAACACTAAGCCTCTCTTTGCCCAATAGGCCCTAAACATACCCAGTCCTCTCCACGTATTCCTGCCAGGGCCCGTGGACCTTGCCGAGCAAGCACTGGCCAACAGCCCCTAAAAGCTAAGCTGCCGGTGTCGGCAGGCCTTCTATCGTATCGACTCTACTAGTCTTAGATAACCCCACTCTTCTCTTGTCGTTCTACAGAAACAGCCATGACAGGAACTGCTGGGATATACAATGCAGAAGCATCTCCAAAGGAAGAATGTGCCCTGGAGATTATCAAAGGGGGAGCTCTGCGCCAAAACGAAGTGTATTATGACAGTTCGGTCTTGACTCCTTTCCTGCTGGGAAATCCAGGGAGGAAGATCATGGAATTTCTCTCCTTACGAAATTATAATATGGAAATATTTATAAACAACTAGGCACTTCCTTAGGGCTAGGCATGATAAGGGGGCTTGGAACAATTCTGCCTGATATTTACATGAGCTCCATCATGAAGGTATCTCCCCAGAGAGATATGAGTGTTGCCAGGGGGTTGCAAGTCACATATCACATCTCAAAATTTAAAGAAGTTCCTCTAACACTTATACAGTAGAAAGTGTACGAATGTCATGAACCAGCAATTGTGAAACTGATAGTAACAACAGATATAATTACAAGATAGTTATATCAAATTTATCTCATATGTAATAATGTTATAATGCTTAGTCAATATTAATTATAATAAAGGTCACATAAACTTTATCAATTCATACCCTCATGGATGTAACTTCAGTTCATTCAGTACGGCTCTGTTAAAACCATAACCTATACATGTGAAATTTTTCAGTGTACATTTCTTATTTTGTGATATGAAACTTTTATCTCTTTTTGAGTTGAAGAAATCATCCTACTCTTCGTTTAGTGAACATCGTGTCTTTACCATTTCGTATAGTTCAGATACTCTTTATACTATTTCATACTGCTCCTCTGGGAAGGAGGACATCTGGGTATGAAAAACCAGGGCAAATCCAAAGAAGTGGAGGTTCCTGGAAACTGGAGCCATAGAACCTGCACTTGTTTATTGTACTCAGAGTGCATCAAGCGACTGTACTCTACATGTGAACGCTCAGTAGTATATTAGAAGTTTGTGGAGGAGGGGTTGGAGTTCAAATCCTGTCACTCACACATTTAGTCATTCATTCATTCCACAAATATCTCTCAAACACTTGCCAGGCATCACTTGACTACAACCAAAGAGGAAACAAAACATTAACAACTCACCAAAGCCCTATATTGGCCAGGTCCCCCAACAGGTAAGAGTGGCAAACTGGATAATTTTAGTAGAGGTTATTGAAAAGGAGATTTTTTACAAAAGTGTGTGCAACGTTATAGGGAAATCACAGAGGTAATGTAGCATCTCAGGGTTAGTTGCAGCTATTTCCAACCCTAGGCCCACCATTGGGAAAAGAGATGAGAGCTGTTATAAAAGCCCAGATAGAAAGAAATGTTTGCAGAGTGCCACATGACAGGAGCTATGCCATTCAGGTAAAGGATACCACCAGCCCATCAAGGACCACAGGGGAGGGATCTGGGGAAATAAATATACCAGCCTCATTCACTTCCCTCCCTCTGATTTCTTGCTGGTATTTTCTATTAGGTGAACAAAGGAGCAGAGTGTAGATTGATATAAACCATACAGGTCAGCATACCCATACACAGAGCCGGGTGGAAAAGGATGGAGAGTGTTTGGAGGGATAGATGGTGTATATCCAGCACAAACCCAAATGTAGAGTTTCCTTGGGAAGTAATGCTGGGACACAAGGCATGGGGCTGGAAGTGTAGGGTCAATTTCCTGTTCTCCCTTCTTAATCTAAATGGCTAGTCAGCAGAACAAATTGGAGTCCGTTGAGCTGCCAGCCACATGGACAAGGAGCTGGATCTGGGAGTGTGACTATGGCGGGACTTTTCTCAGTCCATAACATGGACCTTCCCAGGTTATGTCCAGGGCATGGGAGCAGGAGAGACCTGACTGAACCTGTGTGTGAGAAAATGGACCAAAAACGTGAAGTCTAGTTTCTGACTATATAGCATAATACACACACACACACACACACACATGTAAAATGAGGTCTAGTAGATGTCTTGGTTTCTGACCAGTCAGATCAACACTCCTCAGTCTCCTGTAGAAATGAGGCTCCCTCTTCACAGACTTTGTTGATGACACAGAGTGCAATAATTCCTTAACCGAAGGGTGAGGGCAATAGTAAAAGCGACTTAGAATTCGCTCCGGCAGTGGTTAAACGTCTTACCCAGAATCCAAAGGCGATGATCTCAGAAATTCGGTCTGAGAACCGATACCATTGACACCCTCACCATTTGCTGTCTTCACTAACCTGGACGTTACAATGCCCTTGTCTTCAGCAGCATGACTTTACTATTCCAAGCAATTTCTGTCCAGGAAGATAAATGTTGCAAACCCATTTAAAAATGTTCAGCTTGTCAACCCACAGCATCAAATGGCTATTGCTCTTCAAGGCTCTTTGGAACCTCACGTCAAAACCCTGTCATCACCAATCTGAAAGGTTTGCATCACGATCCTTCCCCAATTCTAATCAAGCCACCACACTGAAAGCTCACCTTAAACTAGACTCCAACACTTCATAAATATCCCGATTTTGCCCTCCCCATTCTGAAAGCCTGCTAAGTCTCCATCCAAGGTAGTACTCCCCCTTACCTGAGTGAGCAATAAACTCAGCTCTTTCTCTCACCCACAAGTGGTTGCAGTGATCTTGTCAGGGAGCCCTTCCCAAGATGCCCTCTCAAGGGTCCTAACCCAGGTCCTTACCTGGCTCCCTACCCCTAGATATCTGCCCACTGTCTCCAGAGGCAAGGTCCAATTTCAGTGATACCAGCAGCCCAAAGGCTTTTGTCATTGGATGAGTTCCATGTAAGAGAATCCAGTCTGCCTAGCTCACTTCATAATGAGCTCAAAAATATATGTGCAAGGATGTCTGTTTTCACCCACAGTGACACAAAAATTCAGCATTCCTTTGTGGATTCCAAAAGCAATTCCACTGTCACTGAACGTATTAGTGAGCAATGTCACCTTTTCCTAATATTTATGAGAGGGGAAGGAAGACTGGGTTTACATTCCATGGGTGGGCATCATTTAACTCCAAAGGCCCCCCTGGGCCAGGTCTCTTTCAAAGTGCTTCCTGCCCGGCTGCATGTCTTCATGCAGTTCAGTAGAAATCAGCTGCTTCTTGATTCTGCTCACTTATAACTTATTAAACAGCATGGGGAAAGCAGAGAAGCTATGAAACAATATTAAGGTAGTTAGTAAACTAAACTTGTGGTCTTTCCAAGGGTGCGTTGGTAAATGCTTAACAACTGGCTCTCCCGAAAAGAAAAAAAAAGAAAAAAGCCCTGATGTGTAATGTTTGCCTACTTCCATGATACAAATACTCTCACCACGGCCAATTTGAAGCCACCAGTTGCCACCACTGAATTTGTATTAGCAGAGCTAAGCACCATCATTTCTCTCAAACCTGGACAGCCGGCTCTAGCACTCACCCTGACTTTCACTTTCCACATTCTTAACAGAATCAAGTTATTCTTAAAGGGCCAGCTCAATGCCTCGCTCCTCTTCCAAGGACTTGCAAGTAACAGGACAGCTTATTTCCATCATTGCTGGAGAAGAAGAGGGAACAAGGGCTCCCTGAGACAGGGGACGCTCACATTCTTCAACTCTAAGGACATCAGCATCTTGCATGAAGTCTGGCCTTAACCCAAGTGTCTGCGAGCCCTGAGTCCACCTTCCATGTTCGCTAGCACTGCATTCCCCTGGGAGCAACAGAAAAACCCCTGCAATGGCTGAATCAAATAGAGATTTCTTTTCCTTCCATAACAAAAAGTCCGGGAAGAGCAGACCAGCACCTCTGGCAGCCAGGCTCCTTCTATATTTCCAATTATCCATCCTTCTCTTTGTCATGGTGGGGTCACAAGACAGCTGCCCCACCTTCAGCATCATGCCAGAAAAAAAAGAGAAATGTCAAGGGCCAAATGTGTGCACCAGATGATTCTGACCCCTAATAAACAGCCAACGGGAAAGCCCCAGCCAGGACTTCAGCTTACATCCCCGGGGCTAGGGTCACACCTCGGGACCACCTTGACCACCTTTCAAGGGAGGTTGCGAAATGGAATTTTCAGCTGAGCACATTTCCACCCCAAACAAAAATGGGGTTCCGTTAGGCAAACACAAGTGTTTGTCACAAACGTAAATCACCTTGGAAACAAGTCTGAGATACAGTCAGAGCAGCAGGACACAGTCCCTAAGATGCCAGGCTCTTAACCATGGTGACAGGATCCCCTCCCACTGACCATCTGCAAAGTCCTAATCAGTCACAGCTCCCCCCATGCTGGAGAATATCCTAGGCCTCCCACCTCTTCAAATTTCACTTTGAGAAACTATGAAACCTCCCCTCAGCAAAGAATGTAATAAAAGGCCCTAAGATATCAGGTAGCAGGGGATCCTGAGGTGACCTCAGAGGCTGTGACTCACATGGGTATGGGGGACAGCTGCTGTTTCTGGAGAGCTCCCTCTCAAGGACAACTAAGTCCCACCTCGCCATCAAGTCTGTCCACACAGGCTGGGCCTTTCTCCTCAGCTGGGCTGCTCTGGGCCAGCATCACAGGCCTCTGCTAGAGTCCATGGCAAGCTCCAAAGATTCTCCAGAGCAGCGATCTCTGAAACCTTGGATCCCACACTTCATCATTAAAAAATGATTAGGCATATGTATTTCTGATAGATATAGAGCTACTATTTATATAATATATGCATGTAATATTTACTAGCACAAAACATATGCAAAAATAGAAATCTTAAAAAGACAAGATAAAAAAATAAAGAGAAATTCTAATATTTTTCTCCCTACACCCCAGTAGTCCCTGCAACACATCCCCTTTGGAGACTAAGGCTCTAGAGTTGTGTGACAGGAAGAAGTCAGCATATGTTATGCTACTAACCAGTCCTTTGGGACCTTAGCTACAGGCCTAACCTTCCCTTGGCTCAGAGTGTGCTCCTGTTCCCCTCTGAGGTTGCTACACGTTGGGTAGGACCCTTACCCCTTCTGGCATTGCCTGCTGTCCAGGGAATTTGCCAAGAACCCACATTCTTCTTCATTAGTGCCCATCCCAGAGCACGGGGACACATATGCTAATCAAGTCCCAGAAGCATCCCTTCATTTCTCAAGGGAGGTATGAGAACCAAACTAACTTGCAGCATTAAGGGAAAAGAAGAACACATAAGTACCCATGCTGTCTCACAATGTCTCCAGCAAGTCTGCCTCAGTGTCAGCCTCTCAGCACCCCTAGATCACCAGCCCACCCCAGAGGGTCACCAGTTCATGAAGGATGCCAAGAAAAGTCAGGATACCCCTTACTTGCTATATCCTCCCCCGCTAGTTGTTAGACTTTAACTTCTTTAATTTCTCTAGCTGTCAGACTCACAAGTTTTCTAGTTAGACTTAGAATATGGCTAAATTCTCTGGTTTTTAAAGGTGGGGGAATGGGAGACAGGGACGAAGACAGGGCAAATGTGAAAAGAAAAAGCAGACAAGAAAAAAGAGAGAATTTTTTAAAAGGTAAAATAGTACTTAGAACTACAACGCTCAGAGGCAAAAAAGCCAGAAGCAGAATTAAGTCTGCACAGATCCCGAACACACAGGGTGAGGACACAGACTCACAGCGAACAGCAATGCCACAGGAAAAAGGAGAGGGGGAAATGGGTTCCTAAAAAAAGAAAAGTCCCAGATGAACACCTGCTGAATGGGGAGGCTTTGGGGATGGGAATTGCTGGGAAGGGAAATAAGGAAACAGAAGCCAAAGGGAAGGTTGTATTGGCTCATTGCATGACCTGGAACCAAAGGGTGGAAACTGGGGACAAGTCAAAAAACACACACCGGCCAGGGGTGAGGCCTGAAGGACGCGAAAAATGGCAGTGTTGGCTGATCTGGGACTGTTGGGTCGGTGTGCTTCCAGACCTCCCTCACACTGTCCTTGACCAGTCCTGTGGCCCCCGAACTCCAGGTAACAGAGCGGACGCAAAAGTTACCCCATCCCAAAGCAGCAAAGCAGTCCCATCCAGAGACTCACCCTTTTCACAGGCCTCCCTTTCTGCGGTCAGGGGTGGCAGCGCCACCCAGTGGCTGACTGCGGTGGTGTGGTGCACCGCACTTCACCACAGTTCCCTCCCCCAGCTTGCCCAGGCTCTGCTCAAGGGCTACCACCACCACCTCACTGCGTGCCTACTTGTGAGTCACCTCTCAGGACGGATGAACAGACCCAGAGAAGGCGGGGCACACTCAAGCATCTGGTAGGGCCGCCGGGAGCTAGCAGCCTAGGACACCACCACTGGCCTTTAGCTGTGGGCAGCCAGATCTGTTCAATAGCGACAGCTAGTGGTCATCCTCAAAAGCAAGGCGCTCTGAGCCTCCAGGGGAAAGAAATGTCAAGGTATGGGGAAATCAAGACAGAGTCTTGGCTGCCAAGTGGAGCCTAGCATATACCCAAAGCCATCCTTGCGTAAAATGGTACATAGAAAACCTAAACTCTTTACAGTGATGTGCAAGGACCCCGGCCACCTCCCCAGACACACCTCAGGTCACCTGCCATGCTTTGGATTCCCTGAGGACACGGAACCGCTGGTCCTCCAAAGGCACCCTGCTATTCCCACTGTACCTCTACCCAGGCCACCTCTTCTGCCCAGACACTCTTCACTCTCCCCATAGTCTGCTTAAATCCTGCTCATCCTTTAAGGCTCAGCTCAACCACTACCCCCCTAGGAAAACTTCCCCGCTTCCACCAGGGCCCACCCCTCGAGGCTGGGATGGGTGCTCTCCCACCCCTCTCCTGTGCCTCTATAAATTTCTGTATTTGCCTATCACTTGAATTTACCAACTCTAAATTTACCTTTTAAATTGTCTTACATGACTACATCAAGGGACTTACCGTATTTTACTCATTGTTGCATCCCTAGTACCAAACACAGATCTTGGCATGTATAAGGTATTTAATTAACATTTCAGAAATAGAGGACTCTTAGACCCTAATACTGGGAAAGGCTTTAGGGGAAACTGAGACCCACAGAGACAAAACAACTTTGCATTTCAGGAGAGAGGCGCAGATGGATGTAAAAGTCATTTCTCCAGATTCCAGACCATTACTCTTTTCACCACACCACCCTGGTTTTTCCTCCTTGCCAACCGCCAGCAGCACTGAGCTATCACGCTGGTAGGAGGGCCCTCACCTCTCTGCAGCTCTCCTGACCTTGCCATCTCCAGCAGTGCCCTGTACCTTAGCCCTACTCCTTCCGGCCCACTTCCTGCAAAACTTTCTGAGAAAGTTTCAGAAGGAAACCACGTCTTCATGAAACGGCTCCAGCAAACCCACTCCTGAGATTTTCATCCTCAAGGATATATTTTAAAAGAAGAAAACGCATAACGGAATGCATGAAGATGTTCACTGGCAGCACTGTAGTAAAAGCTAAAAATTAGAAATGACCAAAATCTCCATATAAATAATATTAAGTTCCTCCATATAATCTCCATATAAATCAAATTATCAATCACATAATGCAAAAGCTAAAAAGAGTATCAACACAGTGGGATGATTTTTTAACTTCATTTATTAGCCAACATTTCCATATACTCACTATGTTCAGACATTATTCTACTGTATGAATATTAACTCATTTAATGCTCAAAATGAGGTAGGTGCTATTATGATTCCCATTATTTATGTCAGAACACATTTGATTTGGTCCAATAAAAAATAGAAGTTAAGTGGCCTACCAGACACTTATGTGGGGAGAGCTCTGTGAGGCACGTCAAATATTTTTCTTCCACAGAGTAGTGTAACACATATTCTTAAAAGAACCTGGTCCGTTGAGTGAGTTTTAAAAGTTACATATTTTATTAAACACAAAAAATATAATAATAATAAAGATATTTAGATTGTCAAAAAATTACATATTTTAACTTTTGCCATCATCTCATGGACGGAGAGGTTCCACATGTTTACTGGTCTTTTGAAGTGATAACTTTAAACATTTTTATCCTATAGATATACTTGTGAAATTATACCAGACAAAAACTCACTGAAACCACTCCTTCATATTCATACAACTGCAGATCCAAGTGAGGATCCATTACCTCCACCACTAACAGGTCACAAGGGCTAAAATAATAGTGACAGCTAACATGTACTGGGTACTATGTAAGTGTTAGATCATGTAATCTTTAAATAATCCCATAGGGTAGGGATTATCTTTCTAGTCATTTTACAGAGGAAGAAACTGAAATGTAAAGAGGTTAAATAATTTACTAAACTGAAACAGGCAGTAAAGGTGAAGCCAGGCTTCCAACACAGGCAGCCCTACTTCGGAGCACCCCTGCTGCTCTATTGCCCTGGGCTGCCACTCAGGGCAAAACCCTTCAGAGTGAGCAACAGGATGTATCAGAAATGATACATAAAGTAATCTTGTTCCAAAGTTGAAAGTTATCCCAGCTCTGAATTTATCATTGCAATCACAGAAAATTATAATATTATAACTCATAGTTATTTTTATGTCTATTAAATGGTATTAACCAGTGGTTAATCATTATCCTGAGCAATGCTAGGGAGGCATGGCTGTCATTCAATAATAAGGAAATTATTAAACAGATCGTAGCACACTCACATTATGAAAGATTGTGGCAACACTAAAAGTAAAAATATGAAAAAAGGTAAAAACATGAAAACTATTTATAATACAGTATCAAGTGGAAAGAAAACACTTAATTGTAGATTCACAACACAAAATCTATATTGTTAAAAAAAAAAAAGATGTGTGCATACAGGCAAAAACTAGAAGGGAATGTAAAAAATACGAAACTAATTTGTGTTTGGGTGGTAAGATGAGGTCTTTCTTTTTCCATTTTAAAAATTCTTTTAAAGGTATCAGATTACCCCTTTTTAGAACTGAAAAAAAGAACATGAAAGAAAATCTGAAGGCTTTCTGACCCATTTCTCCACCAAGCTGCTTTCATTATTAGTCTTCAGAGCCCTGGAATGCTCTCTGCAGAGCAGGCTGACAGCCGTCTAACATGTCAGCGCTCTGGTGAGATCAGTCTGGGTTCATTTTACTGCATCAACTCAAATATTCTCTGTTATGGATAATAGATTGTGCTGAGTATAAAACAGATCTGAAAGGTAAGGGTAGAAATGTAGTTGTAAGATGTATTGAAAAGGCTCTGGAGGATATTACAGTTTGGGAAAGTGAGGCCATCTGTGAAATAATTGGTATTGTTTAACTGAAGCTGTGGCCAAAAAATGACAATTTAAACTAGGAAGGAAAATTGTCAGTTTCAGAAAGAGGATAACACTATCAAATAACCTACTTTTACCAGAGAGCAAACGTCTCTGGAATTACAGTGTTAGTGAGTACGGGTTCTATTGTTGAGGCTCTTAGAATTCTTGGCTTAAGACAAAGGTACTTGTTCTGACGACCCAGGCTATCATGAAAAAACAATATGGAAGTGAAGTAAAGTAAGTGAAAGCATGTTTTAAAGAATAGAAGCTTCATATTTTTAAATTTTTCTTGAATGACTTTTGGTAGCTGAGTAATTTATGTAAGTATATTGTTTTTAATAAATAAGGTGGCTTTTTAGTGATAACCCAGAAGTTCTCAGAGTCCTGTTATTGGACAACTCACCCTGGGGAGAGGAGGGCAGTGCTTTAATGGAACCCTAAAAAGCAGTAGTTTTTAAAGTTCAGAAAGGATTATGGCATACCTAGGGGATAACTCATGATGATATTTGATTAGGAGATAAGCCTTATTTTGTATTCTGACAGGCCCAAGGGGACCCAATCTGAAACAAAGTCTAAAGGGAGAAACTAAGTTGCTCTGAAGACTAACACCCAGTTTTTCCTTTTAGTCCAAACAGATTTGTGTCTGGGAGGCCCTCCTTTTCTGGCCTACCTTCTTCTTCACTTTTCTATCTGTCCATTCTAACACACACACACCACACACACACACACACACACACACACACACACACACACACACACACCCCAACACGAACACACCTTCCACCCCAACCCCAGGCTTAAAGTTGCATCCTGTCTGGGCCCTTCCAGGTCGAAGCCAGTGAGATGGTCCTTCTCCGGAGCCTCAGATGAAAAGTAACTTGTTCCTTGCTCAGTGCTGAGACCCACAAGAATGGATCCACAGTTAGTTGTGCGTTGGGGTTAAGCCTTTCAGATTCTTAGCATCTATACAATAGAGGAATCTCATGCCAGTATTGATCATCTCTCACAGTGCAACTTGGAGGTTTTAGTACAGTAAAAGGTCCTCTATCAACAATGATGACACAAAGCAACAAAAGAGAAGAGGACTGAGAATTCTGTCCTGCCATGAATGTGAAGTTGTAACTCCACTGTTAGAGAAGCAAACTTGCAAATGGACAAGTTAAGAAGATATTTATCTTCTCCTGATGAGTTTAGACTGTATCACCTCTGAGAATGAATATCTGTCCTAGGGATGTTTGTATGGACATCTGATTAAACAGTTACCAGATAGACACTTGGACGACTAAAGAGGAAAGTCTGCAAGTCTGCACTGGGGAAAACTTGATTTTTTTTTTTTTTTTTTTTTTTTTTTTTTTTGCGGTATGCGGGCCTCTCACTGTTGTGACCTCTCCCGTTGCAGAGCACAGGCTCCGGACGCGCAGGCTCAGCGGCCATGGCTCACGGGCCCAGCCGCTCCGCGGCTAGTGGGATCTTCCCAGACCGGGGCACAAACCCGTGTCCCCTGCATCGGCAGGCGGACTCTCAACCACTGCGCCACCAGGGAAGCCCTGCACTGGGGAAAACTTGAATGGGAACAGACTTAAGTATGCCCACCCTGAGCTGCTCTGCAGGACTTGGAGTTCCAAGCTCCCCTCACCACACACCCCTGGTACCTTCTGCAAAATGTGGGTCGCCAAGGCCACCAGGTACTATTCTGTTGAATGTCTGTGAACTTATTCTAAAGTGAATAACTTAGACTTCAAAAGCATTGCTGAGAAAATATTGGAGGGACAACTTCTTTTGAGCAAGGTGGCCATTTCCCAAAAAATGAATAAGGAGTCATCCAGTAGAGTGGAAAGGGGGAACGAGGTTAGAACCAGTAGCACCCATAGGGGGCCCTCCATGGGTTAACTAGGGGTTAACTTCATAGTGCTGTTTCTTGGAGTATAGGAAAGGTCATATGAGCATACAGTTTAAATTTATTTCTTTCATAATTGAGATTCCCGGTCATTACCCCAACCCTACCATAAAATCCGATAATCCTATCCCTCCTTGTGTGATGTTATGAAGGGTAAAGCAACAGGGTTCTAAAGCATAGTGTTTCTTATCCTATATTTACCCCTTCATGGGAGCTCATAGAGGGCTCAGCATCTATCCAGGAGACCATATCCCAAAGTTCAGGATGTGACCATCAACAAAGGGACCTGGAAAGAGTGAGGAGAAGCACAGAATGCTGGCCAGTAAATGCCAGGTGGTCAACTCAGCAGGGGCCTGATCTAAATCCTCTTTACTAACCCACACTAGAGGAAGGGGACCCTCAGGTAGAGGCAGGCAGATGATTAGACTCTCTATCTCTACTTGAGTCTAATTTGGCAAAGTAGAGTTTCTTAAATCCATCTCATCCAGATTTTCAAAACACTAGCATAGTTACACAAATAACTCTACATTTATTTTAGTTTCCATTGAATTATATTTACTTTCCATGTATCGTTTATACAGTTTTACAGATGTGCTTTGCTTTTTTAAATTGATTTGGCTTGCTAGTAGTTTATTTTATTGCTTTTGTTTTCTACTGGTATTTATACCTCTCTCCGCAAACACACACGAGGACCAGTTCCTGAATTTATTTAAGAATAAATAAATGAATTCTACTCTAAATTCCACTTTATTCTATTGCTTTCCCCTTTTATCTCCCTTTTATTCTTACCTCCTTGCTTTTTTAAGAAATGTATTTAAAAATAAATAAATGGCTACTTTGTTTTTAATCCCCCTTATTTAAGTAATGGAAATATTTAAGACTACGAATACAAAAATATTTAAGACTATGCCTCGGCCATATCTCATAGATTCTGTTCTTTTTTTTTTTTTTTAACATCTTTATTGGAGTATAATTGCTTTACAATGGTGTTAGTTTCTGCTTTATAACAAAGTGAATCAATTATACATATACATATGTTCCCATATCTCCTCCCTCTTGTGCCTCCCTCCTTCCCACCCTCCCCAACCCACCCATCCAGGTGATCACAAAGCACCGAGCTGATCTCCCTGTGCTATGCGGCTGCTTCCCACTAGCTATCTATTTTACGTTTGGTAGTGTACATATGTCCATGCCACTCTCTCACTTTATCACAGCTTACCCTTCCCCCTCCCCATATCCTCAAGTCCATTCTCTAGTAGGTCTGTGTCTTTATTCCTGTCCTGCC
>RJWK010007288.1:0-50261 GCA_004363435.1 Platanista minor
GGGAGGGGGAAGGGTAAGCTGTGACAAAGTGAGAGAGTGGCATGGACATATATACACTACCAAGCATAAAATAGATAGCTAGTGGGAAGCGGCCACATAGCACAGGGAGATCAGCTCGGTGGTTTGTGACCACCTAGAGGGGTGGGATAGGGAGGGTTGGAGGGAGGGAGACAGAAGAGGGAAGAGATATGGGAACATATGTATAACTGATTCACTTTGTTATAAAGCAGAAACTAACACACAATTGTAAAGCAATTATACTCCAATAAAGATGTTAAAAAAAAAAACCCCAAAACTCTACAGTAAGAACAAACAAGCTAATTAAAATGGGCAAAGGATTTCAACAGACATTTTACCAAGGAGGTTATACAGACAGCAAATAAACACAAGAAGAGATGTTCAACATGATTAGTCGTTACTGAAATGCAAATTACACCCACAGTGAGTCATCACTGCTTATTTCTGAGAACAGCAAAAAATAAAAAGTATTGACAAGTGTTGGTGAAAAAGAACAGTGGAACTCATCCATCACTGATGGGAATGTAAAATGATGGTCCCTTAGGAAAGCAGTTTAGTCATTTCTCATAAAGCTGAACATACATTTATCATATCCATTCCACTCCTAGGTGTTTACCCAAGAAACTTAAGAACACACAGAGACCTGTACACAGATGTTTAGAAGAGCTCTATTCATAATTGCCTCAAATTGGAAACGACATGTCCCCCCCGGGACAAGGGGATGAGTGAACACTAGATCACAACTACTCAGCCATGAAAAAGAAGGTACTATTGATACACCCAGCCACTTAGATGACTCTCAAAGGCATCATGATGAGGGAAAGAAGACAATGTTAAAAAATTATATTGTATTATTTTGTTTCTCTAACAGTCTCAAAAAGACAAAACCATAGTGGTGGAGAACAGATCAGTGGTTGTCAGGGGTTGGGGTGGGAGAGGATGTGAATACAAATGGGCAGCCTGAGAGAGTGTTTTGGGGGTGATGGAACTGTTCTATATTGGATTATGGTGATGGTTGTACCAATCTACACATGTGTTAAAGTTTATGAAACTGTATATCAGAAAGTCAATTTTAATGCATAGTAATTAAAAAAATAAAAACAAAAATAGACAATAAAAGACAACAAGGTTATCAAATGTGAATAACAACCACTAGCCTCTCCCAGTTATACTTCCCCCATGCTGTGCTTTTAGTCATTCATTTAATACACACTTAGGCAGCACCTAATCAGTGCCAAGCAATTTAAAAGTAACTATGAAAGAATTCTGACTGATGGGAAGAACTCAAGACAGGCAGTCCCTTCCCCTCTGGGGTTTTTACAGTAGGAAAATTTTCTTATCAATATATTTACAATGCTAAAATTAATATCAAAGCAGTGCTCTGCTTGGAGAAGAAAGTTGTTTTTCCCATAATAGCCTTGAGAGGGAGGGAAGGAAGATTTTAGAGATACACATACTGAAAGGAGATTCAAGGTAGGTTTTAGAGATATAGAAAGTGAACTAAGGTCCAGTGACAGACCCAGTTTCACGGGGTGTATTAGTATTAAAATGCAACCCTTCAAATTCCCAGGGCAAGGGCCTCAATTCTATTTCAAAATTGCGCTGATGTTGCCATATGTTTCAAGATTCTTAAAATTATTCAGACCTCTGTTCTAGTTATTTCATTTCTGGGAATCTAAGGATACAATGTAAAATGTGGGCACATCTTTACGCAAAACACGTTTAGTGCAGCGTTACGTACAATAGTTAAAATCTGTATGTCTAGACTCACAGGAAATAAGGAAAACCATGTATGCAGTGGTCTAGATTTTACATTTTAGTAGCAGAAGAATTACTTGGAAACATGTTTGATACAATGTTAAATAAAAAGAACAAGATATAAACTTTTACATATAAAATAATCTTAACTGTGTTTTAAAAAAGATAAATAATTCTGGGGGAAAGTCATACAAATACTGATGATTAAAGAAAAATTGGTATAACATTTTCAAGGTCAATTTCAATAGCTTCAAAAATCTAGATAACCTTCCCCAAAGAAGCTATACAAATGGCCAACATGCACATGAAAAGATGCTCAGCAAAATTAGTCATTAGGGAAATGCAAATCAAAACCATGATGAGATACCACTGTGCGCTCACTAGGATGACAATAATAATAATAGCAACAACAATGGAAACTAACAAGTGTTGGCAAGGATGTGGTGCAATTGGAACCCTTGTGCACTGATGTTGGAACTGAAAAGTGGTGCAGCCACTGTGGAAAACAGTTTGGTGGTTTCTCAAAAAGTTAGGCATAGAATTACCATGTGACCCAGCAGTTCCACTCCTAAGCGTACACCCAGGGGAACTGAGAGCAGGTGTTCAAGCAGGTGCTTGTACTGGTGGCACTGGTTCATAGCCCAGGTATCCATCAACTGATGAATGGATAAGAGAGTGTGGGGTGTCCAGGCAATGGAATATTATTCAGCCACAAAAAGGAATGGCATAATTTTTAAAATGGGGGGAGAAAAAGGAATGGAGTGCAAATGCACGCTGCGGCATGGATGAGGCTTGGAAATGTTATGCTGGGTGAAGGAAGCCAGATGTAGGGGTTGTATGATTCCATTTACATGAGTGTCTGCAGTGGCAAAGCCATGAGACTCAGAGCAGATTGGTAGTTGCTGGGGGGTTGGAAGGGTGAGGGTGGGGTTTGGGAGGGACTGCTTAGTGGGTATGGGGTTTGCCTTTAGGATGAGAGAGTTCTGGAAGTGGAGAGTGGTGATGGTTGCAGGGCACTGTGAATGGAGTAAATGTCACTAATGGTAAATCTTATGTGTATTTTACCAAAATAAAAGATATACATACATAAACTTTGCCATACCGACCCTACTAGGATGTTATTCTAATGGTAAAATCATGAGTGTGGCAAAGATTTTACAAAATGAGGTTCACTGTGTAAGTATCACTGCTATTATAAACAATGGCAAAAGTTTGAAACTGCCGAAATGCCTAACCAAAGGGGCTCAGTTAAATGAGCAAGGGTACACACTGGAATGCTATGTAGTTACTAAAACTGTGCTACAGGAGTTTAATGACAAGATGTTAATACAGTTCAAAGTTGATACAGTTCAAAGGAGTTTAATGACAAGATGTTAATACAGTTCAAAAAATCAATTTATCTCCTCCCCCCAAAGTGTGTGTGTGTGTGTGCATAGATGTATATTCTAGGTAAATACACACAAAAGAAGTAAAAGGGATCTATATCAAAGGGATAGCAGTGATTAGTTCTGGGTGGAATTACACACAATTTTAATTTTCTCAGTAATAAAATAATAAATACAAATAAATACTTGCTAAGTATCTTGTGAACTATCAGGGACTGTTCTAGATTCCTTCATCTACCTATCTATCTATCTATCTAACTAACTATAAATTAAATTGTTTGATTCTCATAAAGACCCTATGAACAAGGGTTAACTAACTTCTTCAAGGTTACACAGCTGGTAAATGGTGAAGGTGGGATTCAAACCCAGAGACCATTTGCAGAGTCTGAGATCCAACCATTATGCTGTAAGATCTTTTTGTTTAATCCATACATTCTAAATTTTCTGTGATGAACACATCACATGTAAAAGGAAAGAAAGTTACTTGAAAAAAAATAATCAACCTAACCATAAATTGTAAGAGCCGTCATCATTGTGGGGAAGGAAAACAGATATTTTAAAATTCTCCTATTTGTCAAGGTTTTCCAAATTTCCTGTAATGAATACGAATTGCTTTTAAAATGGAAAGGAAAAACACCTCTCAACTAAGGTAAAACAAAGGATGGGGTCAGATTTTACATGCCTGAAAGGACAAGTCGAAGGACCCTGCAAACTCTAGCCCTGAAATGACCAACTGCTTATGGACCAGAGGTGGGAGGGAGGGGACAGTGGGAGTCCCGTGTGAACTCAGCAGGAGGAACAGAAGGGGTCAGTTCCACACCCTCCCAAGTGCATCTTGTCCTTACCTCTCAGGGCCTCCGCATGCTCTCCCTCCAGGACTCTTCGCTGTTCATCCAGTTTCTCTCCAAGCTCTAGTTCCCTCTCCTTCTCCACCTGGGGGCGGAGGGTCCAGAGCAGGATGAGACTGAGTAGGTTCAGGGCAGCCTCACTTACTCACTCACCGACACTGGAGCCTTTTGGAGGTTGGTGATCAGAGTCCTACCCGCTGATCTGAGTGATGGGAATGACATGTGCCCAGAGAGGGCACAAGGCCTCCAAGACAGAGCAGGTGTGGCTGACTTTGCCCTCCTTCGGGCTTAGAAGGGGGCTCCCAGAGATTTACCAGGTGGAAAGGGATTTTGGAATCTTCTAATCCTGATGCCACTGAAGGCAGGAAGCCCTTTGTTATGTTACTGTTTCCCCACCTTTTATTGCATAGAATGAATATAATGAATTATATGCCAGCAGTTACAAATATTTGTTCAACAGATAAAGGACCCTCTTCCTGGCAAAACAAGTAAGAGATACTTACACCAACAATAAAACCAAAAGATGGCCTCACTCTGAGATTTAACATGGTTAGCAGAGCAGGAGGAAAAGAGAGGGGCTGGGACGTACCTTCTGTGCCCATTTCTTCTTGTCCTCTTCGTGTTGCTGGAGAATTCTGGTGATAGCCTTCTGGTGCTGCTCAGCCTCCTCAGATGCACAGAGATGGACAGTTGTGGCTATAGGTGAGGGAGGAAAAAAAAAATCACAGAGCAGAGGTTGGGACCAGGCCCAGCAGAGAGGGTGTATGAGGCTCAAGCTAAGGGGTGGGGGGAGCCTGTCTCCTCCTCAAGAATGGTCTCAGCTCGGGGATCAACCTCCAGAGGCAGCCCCTTAAATCTCCCTGGCTTTGGAGACCCTCCTTCACAAAGTGCAGGAGCCAGGGGTCTCATTTTGCCCCTGGGATCTATAGCAGAGCCGGTAACTCACGGGACACGTTCAGCCCGTAAAGGTGCTATTTGCTCTACCCCAGGGGTCCCCAACCCCCGGGATCTAATGCCCGATGATCTGAGACGGAGCTGATGTAATAATAATAGAAATAAAGTGCACAATAAAAGTAATGCGCTTGAGTCATCCCGAAACCATCCCCCCCACCCCCCCACCTCACGCCCCAGTCCTTGGAAAAATTGTCTTCCGTGAAAACGGTCCCTGGTACCAAAAAGTTTGGGGACCGCTGCTCTACCCAATATCTAAATTAAAAACAACTAGTGGCTGATGCTTAATAACTGGGCAGATTTTACTTAATACGACAGATTTCCAACTTATCTTGAAGAAGCCAAAGAAGTGGCGGTGTGTGACTCGGTGTCAAGCAGGAGCTGGGCTGAGGGGTAGCTGCCTTCCCCTCCGTCCAGGATGTGGCTCTGCCCTTTGCCACTGTCCTTACCTCTCCTCACAGAGGACGCGTGTAAGGGGCCACTTGGTCACACACTTTACCTGCTGGGCCCTGTGTCCGAGTGTGTGACCCCTCACCTTCAGCATCCCCCGAAGCGGGGGGGCAGAGAGGAGACGCAAACAGGAAGTCTACAGGGAAACCCCGAAACAGGCCTGGTGATGCCACTCTGAGTCCAGCAGGCTCTGGGTCTCACCTAAGGCAGGGACCCACCCTCTCGGGGCCTCAATTACCCAATATGTTAAATCAGGATAATGATAATACCTACCTCATGGGGCTATTGAGATGATTAAGTCAAAAAACAATGGCGATAAAAATAACAACAGCAGATAAACAATAAAGAGTGCTTACCATGCTCAGAAACATGCCCAGCTCTGTTCCAAGCATCTCACAGGTATTACTCACTGAATCCTCACAACCACCCAGAGTGGTGGGCACTATGATTATCCCCATGTCACAGATGAGGTAACTGAGGGACAAAGAAATCATGTAACCTGCGCAAGATCACCCAGTTCACAATCGGGATAAAGGACTGTGAACCTACACAGTTTGATTCCACAGCAAACATTCTGAACTACCACCTTCTTCTACCAGCTTATGCATAAAAAGCAGTAATTGTACAATAGCCAACACATGGAAACAACCTAAGTGTCCATCAACATATGAATGGATAAAGTAGATACAGTATATACATCTAAAGGAGTATTACTCAGCCATAAAAAAGAATGAAATTCTGTCATTTGCAACAACACGGATGGACCTAGGGGGTATCATGCTTAGTGCACTAAGTCAGAGAAAGACCAATACTGTATGTTACCACTTATATGTAGGATCTAAAAAATACAACAAATGAATGAATTTAAAAAAGCACTAAATGTAGTGCCAGGTATTTGGAGGTGCTCAATAAGTACTCTTCCTTGTTCACTAAATGTTCTCTAAATATTCCTCGGTGCTCATGACAAGCATTGGAGGCTAATACTAGCATTGTTAGCATTTATTATAAATGTAGTAGTAATAGGGACTTCCCTGGTGGCACAGTGGTTAAGAATCCTCCTGCCAATGCTGGGGACACAGGTTCGATCCCTGGTCAGGGAAGATCCCACATGCCGAGGAGCAACTAAGCCCGTTTGCGCCACAGCCACTGAGCCTGCGCTCTAGAGCCTGTGAGCCACAACTACTGAGCCCACATGCCACAACTACTGAAGCCCGCACGCCTAGAGCCCATGCTCTGCAACGAGAGGCCACCACAATGAGAAGCCAGCTCATTGCGACGAAGAGTAGCCCCTGCTCACCGCAACTAGAGAAAGCCCGCGAGCAGCAACGAAGACCCAACGCAGCCATAAATAAATAAACAAACAAACAAACAAATAAATAAAAGGAAATGTAGTAGTAACATTACTACAGAACTTCATAGGCCAGGTTGGGTACAAGATATGATGAGAAATATGAGGAAAGAGGCTGTGGTCAGGCCATCAGATAGGAAGTCTGAGCCCTGGGTCCTGGGCAGAGGCAGTGGTCATGATCAGCTCTCATAAATCATTTGGCTCGGGGTCCCAAACGTTGATCAGCAGTACCAGACTGGCCCCAACTGGGGAGAAGCGTATTAAAAAGACTTATCGTCACTAACAATGAAGAGTCTTCAGCTCTGCTCCCAGAGATCCTTATTTAGTTGGTCTGTGGTGAGGCCCCAGAATCTGTAATTTTGAAAATCACCCACCCCAGGTAATTCTTGTGTACATTCAGATTGGAGAACCTCTGAATTCTGACCCAGTTGCTTATCTGGTACTTGAACTTCATCTACAATATCCCTGACAGCCTCCAGGTGGTAATGAAACACTTTCAGAGATGGAGAGCTCGTTCTATTGTGAAGTATCTCTGATGATGTTAAACCAACAACCACACAAAAAATCCTTTGAGACTGAACTGAATTCTGCCAGCCTGTTTCTGCTACATTGAGGCCCCAGTACTGATCTCTGGGTCACTGAACAAGCCTCATCTTCCTTCTCCATGAGGGCACTTCAGTCACTTGGAGAGAACTGTTGTGTTTTATTGCAACAGCCTCTGTTTCATTACCTGTTCCTTCAAGACATGGCTTCCAGATTCCTCACCAGCCTCATCTTTCTCCACTGTACTCTCTCCAATTCTTCTGGATTCCTCTAAAAATGTACTTTCCAGAAATAAACTCAGCACTCCAGGTGTGGTATCAATAGTCGGGAACAGGGAAGAACTATCACCTCCCTGATTTTAGACATGATACTCCTATTAACGTAACCTAAGTACAGTCTTGTGAGATAATTAAATAGCCATATCATGTCTGTAGATTATAAAGTAGGAAATCTCATAGATGTCAGGGAGGGCATTTATAGGGCTGCCTACTCACCTGTGTCACCATTGAGGGGACCCAGTTCCTGCAGCTCTGGTTTGGGAGGCTGATCTGGTCTTTGGCACCTCTGGAAGAAATGAGACAACAACGAGGATGAAGGAAGAAGGTAGGAGGTCAGTGTGAGCATGGATGCTACGGTAAGATTCTTCTAAAGGCAAGACAGTAATTCCAGTCATGCCAAACCCAGCTCTATGCCCAGTTCACTTAGGCTTCCTTCCTCACCATACCGAGGCAGCACTCTCTCTGTGGGGAAGGGGTTCTCAGAGCAAAATTTCTCATCTTGGCCAGGGAAACCCTCCGCGGGGAGTTGGATGCTGGTCGGTCTCTCCTTAGATTCTTGTGATCTGGCCTGGCCACCAACCATGGGCCGCTCTCTGCCCTTATCTTCCTTCTCTAGGGACTTGGCCAGACCTTCTGCTATTACCCTCACCCCAGTTATGGCCTTTAGGTGTCCTAAAACTTCCTAACCCCCAGTTCAGAGACAATTCCCCTTCGCTCTCAGGGCTTGTGGCTACCACAACTTCCAGCCAACTTCCCTGTATTGAAAGCAGAGCATCAAAATTCGAGCCATGTTTTACTTTGCTTCTTCTCTGCTAGAAGAGCTGTTTCCCCAACTATAAGGAGACAGCAGTACTTAACGTGACAGATGGGGGTAAGATACTGCAGCCAGGATGTACCAGGCACTATGCTGTCTTATCTATACTATCTCAGGTAATCTTCAGAAGGACCCTGGGAAATACGAATGCCCCCCAATTTAAAGATGAGAAGGCTGAGGCAGGTGAGGAGTCAATCAAGGTAAATCAGGGGACCACTGGCAGAGTCAAGTATTTGAGCCATACCTAGTGGGCACTGTAACCAACCTTGGCCAGTGTGGGTTGAATCTGATCAAAGGAGAGAACTGAGGCAAAAAAGGGCCTTCTGTACCACAAGGCAGTGTCAGTGGCTCCCAGATTTCAGTTTTCATAAATAATATTTTGAAATAGGAGAACTGATATGGGTTGACAAGAAAGGATGCTGACAAAAATTATTTGCAGACTATCACTATCGTTTCATAAAATAGAAGACATTTTAACCTTCCAAAGTATATTAAGGAAAGCTCAAGATAGTTCTTCCAGGAAAGGGGAAGTAACATCTTACTCAATGTTACACACACATTCACACCTTTAATTTTCTCATTTCACCCCAGAGAGGTGGAGAGTTGGTCAAAGTTTGGCACTGGCCACTGGACCAGGATCTGGGGTAGAAAAAAAATTTAAGCCATTTTGTATACTTTTCAAAATGCTCTAGGACTTTAGCTAGACTTATTGTGATCATTTCACAATGTATATAAATATTGAATCCTTAGGTTGTACACCTGAAATCAATGTGTTACGTCTCACTTATACCTTGAAAAAGTGTTCTGATTAAAACAAAAAGATATTCTAGGCCCCATTTTATTTTTATTAATTATTTATTTTTGGCTGCATTGGGTCTTCGTTGCTGCACGTGGGCTTTCTCTGGTTGCAGCGAGCGGGGGCTACTCTTCCTTGCAGTGTGAGGGCTTCTCATTGCAGTGTGAGGGCTTCTCATTGCAGTGGCTTCTCTTGTTGCAGAGCACGGGCTCTAGGCACGCAGGCTTCAGTAGTTGTGGCTCGTGGGCTCTAGAACGCAGGCTCAGTAGTTGTGGCGCACGGGTTTAGTTGCTCCGCAGCATGTGGGATCTTCCCGGACCTGGGTTCAAACCTGTGACCCCTGCATTGGCAGGCAGATTCTTAACCACTGTACCACCAGGGAAGTCCTTTGGCCCCATCTTTAAAAACACTCAGGGCTTCCCTGGTGGCGCAGTGGTTGAGAGTCCACCTGCCGAGGCAGGGGACGCGGGTTCGTGCCCCGGTCCGGGAAGGTCCCACATGCCGCGGAGCGGCTGGGCCCGTGAGCCACGGCCGCTGAGCCTGCGCGTCTGGAGCCTGTGCTCCGCAACGGGAGAGGCCACAGCAGTGAGAGGCCCGCGTACCGCCAAAAAAAACCAAATCAAAACAAAACAAAACAAAAAACACTTCAATAAGTCAGCCTGTGAAAAGGCTTTGAAAGCATTCAATTGTGAATTATCATTGTAAAGGAAAAGCTTTACTTTTTTCTGTGATAATAGATTAATAAAATAAAAATTATTAACCATTTCCTGAACTTGAGAATGAATGAAATGCTGCTAGAAAGCATACTTCCGGTTGAGGAGGGAAGAGAAGGGAAGGCTTCTAGAACATTCTGCTCCTGCCCACAGTGCCTGGCACAGGGACTGGTGCAGCGTGAAACGCTGGCAAACTGAGCAAGGCACAGTGCTTCCCCCAGTCCCTGGTCCCCACATCTGCTCAGTGGCTGGCACGCCTGTCACCCTCCCTCCACCCACCCTGTGAAGTCTCCGCCCTCCTGCCCAGGGGACAGGGGACGCCTGGCCCAGGCACAAGCTGTCAACACAGGATTCTAGGGAAATGACAGGAGCCAGCCTCTCCACCCTGGGCTGGAGGAAGGAGGGAGATAAAAACACCAACGGTTGTCTTGTCCCTGTTGCCACCACTGGTTACACTAATCTGGTCAACGTTTTTATGAGGGTGAGGTTTCCAGAATTCCAGTCTTGGCTTTTCCACAAATTTGGACAAGTCTCCTTCCTCCTCCAGGCTCCCACTTCCTCCTTTGTGAAGTGGAGGTGAGGAGATCTTAGTTTCACCCAACGACGCCCATGGCGTTCAAACTCTGAGTGTCTGATTTCAGATCCTCTCAACCGCACTGAGAGGCAAGGGTTATTACAAGGGAGGAAACTGGAGCTGGGGAGGTAAGACACTGTCTAACGGGACCTCGATGTCAAAATCGGCATAAGAACAAGGTCTCAGAACAGTAGAGACAGCATGGTTAAGAACTGGGGGAGGGCTTCCCGGGTGGCGCAGTGGTTGAGAGTCCGCCTGCCGATGCAGGGGACACGGGTTCGTGCCCCGGTCCGGGAAGATCCCACGTGCCGCGGAGCGGCTGGGCCCGTGAGCCATGGCCGCTGAGCCTGCGCGTCCGGAGCCTGTGCTCCGCAACGGGAGAGGCCACAACAGTGAGAGGCCCGCGTACCGCAAAAAAAAAAAAAAAAGAACTTTGGGAGTCTAAAATCACCCAGATCTGGATTCAAATACTAAATGCAACACTGTGTGACTGCATGGCCTCTCCAAGACTTGGTTTCCTCAGTAGGTTATTTTAAGGATTAGATGAGATAAGGCACCTATAACGTCTGGTATAGTCTAAGATCTCAAACACGGCATTATGACAGTTATCATGTTATGTTTGAAAAGCATGGCAAGAGCAAAGACGCACAGTGATTTCCTAGATCTTCTGGGCTGCCATTGGCCTCAGGTTGCCTGAAAAAAGTTCATAAATCTCATGAGAAACTGTCTTCTCCCAAATAACCACCACAGAAGGTGAAAAACGCTTCTCCACTAACAGCTTCCAGACCTTAGGCAGGACATGGCCTTGTGCTTGAGTCTCCAGATCCTGATGGCACCCCTGCCCCCAGGAGAACTCCTTCAGAATGACATTCAAGACTCATAATCTGTCCTCACTCTACTGTTCTCCTCTCCATTTTCTTAATATTTAAATATTGGTAAACATCTTTTTCCAATTATAGTGGTAATAAATAATACATATTTATTCATTATTGGACTATTATATATACTTTCTTACATCTTACTTTTTCAAATATGAGCACTTACTACATGGCATTAAATATTCTGTAAATATATTCATTTTAATGACTTGAGTATGACATCCTTACGGGTGAATTTAATCATTTAATCAATAATCCACAGTTGAATGGTTTTTTAATCCATACAACCTCCACTGGTTTTAAATCATTAATATTACTCAATATCTAATTGAGTGTTTCATTTTCAAAATAGTTTGCAAGAATATGCTGACCACAAAGAATTTTATTTTTTAAAAAAATAATGCCTTCGTGTATCTCCTTCCACTCTCTAACATTTCTATGAAGCTCCCACTTTGAGTAGCTTTCTGATATTTGTGATCTAACTGTAAAATGTTATTCCCTCCCACATGTGAATAAACATAAATCCAGATGTGAAAAAAAAATCCACATCTTTTTTTTTTCCACATTGAGGGAAAAAACGTTGAGGGACTTCCCTGGTGGTCCAGCGGTTAAGACTCTGGGCTCCCAATGCAGGGAGCACAGGTTCGATCCCTGGTTGGGGAACTAAGATCCCACATGCCGCATGACACAGCCAAAAAACAAAAAATCCACTGCTGAATATTTACATTATTTCCATTTTTAAATTTCCAAATCATGCTTTAGAGAACATACTGATTTATAAAATTTTTCACACATCTTAAATTTACTGGCTCTGCCTGTGCTCTGCAACAAGAGAAGCCACCACAACGAGAAGCCCGGGCACCGCAACGAAGAGTAGCCCCCGCTCACCGCAACTAGAGAAAAGCTCACACACAGCAATGAAGACCCAACGCAGCCAAAAATTAAAAAAAAAAAAAAAAAGAAATATAAGATTAAAAATAATAATAATAAAATTACTGGCTCTACTCTCCAGAAAGTTCTATCAATTAACTCACCCACTAATAACACACAGAAGGCCAGTTTCACTGCAACCTTGTCTACATGGACTAGTGTCTTTTTTTTTTTTCTTTAATTAAAAAAATTGTTTTTCACGTTGACCAATTTGCTAGGCCAAAACCAAACCAAAACAACCTACTGTGATCCTGGCCGCAAGATGCACAACCGTGTGTTCAAGACCATCCCAGCATGACACATGGTCAATAATTTCTCAGGCCTCCAGGCCCAGCTCATACATTATTTCTACTTGGTCTCTCCCCAGGGCTGAGTTAGCTCCTGTCAGCGCTACGCTCCAGGGCCTGTTCAGACACCTATATGAGTAACTGCCCAGTTACCTGTACTTCTGCTAGTCCAAGGGGCTCCTTGAGGACAGGGACCATTTTTGAAATCGACTTTGGATTTGCCCCAGTATGTGTTATGATGCCCAGAACAATATTTCTAGGAATTTCCAAGCCTAATAGAGGGTCTCCTGTATTAGAACCACCTGAAGTCCTTGCTTAACATAGCTCCCAGGCCCAGTTCTAGACCTACAGCATCCGAGGATGGTGTGTGTGTGCTGGGAAGCTCCGATCTACCAACCCATCCTGGTGATTTTGAGGCTCCCCAAAGCCTGAGGACACACAGCCCAGAGCTGAGCAGGCATCGATAAGCAACTACTGCATGGAAAATTCCCACGATGGGGCCTTGGCTGCTTCCTCCTCAGAGGTCATGGAGCAGAGTTCACCCTGCAGTGGGAGAGGACAGGAGCTGGGAGGGGGCCACAAAAATTTTCCCTTCCAAAAGCAGAGTGGGGCAGGCCTCAGACTGGGAGGGGCATCCGGCCTGAGCCCTGGAAGAGGGATGGCAGCTTCCTGTGTCAATGGAAACTTGGGCGAAGAAAGCTATGAGGTGGGCTTCCCTGGTGGCGCAGTGGTTGAGAGTCCACCTGCCGATGCAGGGGACACGGGTTCGTGCCCCGGTCCGGGAAGATCGCACATACCGCGGAGCGGCTGGGCCCGTGAGCCACGGCCGCTGAGCCTGCGTGTCAGGAGCCTGTGCTCCGCAACGGGAGAGGCCACAACAGTGAGAGGCCCGCGTACCGCAAAAAAAAAAAAAAAAAAAAGAAAAAAAGAAAGCTATGAGGTGGCAGCTAGCAGCACAGGATGGAGGGAGAACCCAGGACTGGGGGAGAGGCCAGGAGACCCAGGTTCCAGCTTCACTGTGGACTTGAGGGAAGTGTTGTCCCCTCTCTGGACCTATTTGTGATGGGTCAGGGTTGGAACAGACGTTCTCCTCAGTCCTTCTGGGCTCCAGGGCAGCCCTTCAACTAAGAGGGCTGGAAACAGGGTCCCTCCATCTTGGTGACATGCACCGTTCTGGGGCCCAGCTCCCTGCTGTCAAGCAGACCAGAGCTCTGCTCTGGGGTCAACCAGAAGCAAATCTGGTCCGCGGTTGAACACAGCTCCGAAAGCAGACAGGGTCCAGGCAGAGCGGGAGGACAGGGCCCAGAGCCGTGAGGAAGCCAGGCAAGCTCGGACTGGGCCTGGTGAGACCCTCTCGAATATGCTTGCATTTTGGAGGGTAAACTGACCAGATGGAAGGTGTCCAAGAGGAGCTGACAGGATGTGGTAGGAGATTCAAACCAAGTGACAGGAGGGACTGTTAACAACAGTTGAACAGCTTCGAGAATAGGCAAAAAACAAAAACAAAAAGAAGAAACTCGGAACTCCGTCTTCAAATCTCTGCAGGACTGCCATGAGGTAGAAGCTGCTAGTGTGTGGTCCACAGCCTTGAAGGGCAAGATGGTGTCCAAGGACTAGAAGTTTCAAGTGCAATATGAAGAATCTCAGAACTGTCCCAAATAGAGATAGGCTGCCTTATTGGAGGGTGGGGTGGTGGTAGTGAGCTCTCTGTCACTGGTAGCATACAAGAAGAGGCAAACTTCATTTTGCAGGTTGGACTGACTGAGTGATCTCAGAGGGTCCTCAACTCCAACCGTCAATAATTCCATAAAATATCCCTGATGTTCAACAAGACCTCCAGTAAGCTAGTGCAGGCGGTACGTAAAACCCACCAACATTAACAGAGTCCCAGGGGACTCTGTTGAGTATTATTCAGGTTGCAGTACTTTGGGGTGAATTTTCGTAGTCTCATACTAAAGTGTCCAGGATAGACTCCTCACTTCCCTCAAATTCCGAGCCTCATCAGGAAAGAAGGAGGAAGGCAGAAGCAACTTGGATAGAAACTTCCCAGCTGTTCCTTCCCTTGGGAATCCCACTAGGATGGAAGCCAAGCCCTGAGGCTGGCTCGGCGTTTTCTGAAGACACTTGGTCTAACCTTGGTTTCGGGACCATCACTCCATCTTCTTCATGGGCCTTTAGGCACTGTGTATTTCTGATTGAATGGTGTGATTTATGGCCTCATTATTCCTGCTTAGCTTCGAGAATTTAGTAATCAGAGGACCCTTAAGAGTCTACCAAGCTCCTCTGCCATTCCCATAAACCACAGCCCTGGCTTCCCTTGGCCGCATAGTTCTGTCACACCCACCTTGGCTGAGGAAGGCTTACTGGGACCCCGAAGACAGGGATGAAAGGGTCCCTGGAGACAGTTTATTCCAATCCTCACCTCCTTTTTCCAGATGGAAAAACTGAGGCCCAGAGGGGGGGTTGAGCAGTGCTCGTCAGAGGTCACAAAGCAGGGGAGCCGAGCCCTAAAGGGAGTCCAGACTCGAGGCGGAGCCCCTTCCGCGTCCTTCGTGCACGCGCCAGATTGATCCAAGGAGCCGAACGTTTAGGGCATTCTGAGCCTCAAGGGACTCATGTCACAACCGTCTGCAGTAGCAGAGCTGCCTTTCCGGTGTCAGAACTCAGCATCAGTGGGGCCCCTGGCACCGCCGGTTTTGGGCTCTGAACAACCACAGCAGAGCCCATTGGCTGAGGGTAGAGGCAGGAAGGAGGTGGCGGCGGAGGCCCACGGGGCCCCCCCAGGACTTCGGGTGGAGGAGAGGCAGGCCCTAAACGCTCAGGGCTGTTGAGAAACGTTAGCGTTCACACCCAAACTACAGAGCCTTCGATGTAAGGACACCATAATCACAGGCCTCAGCTTCCCCACCTCTAAGATGGGCAGAAGTATTTTGCCAAAGCAATGCCTGAATGTGATTTCATTTTCCAGCGGCCAGGGACACCAAAGGTTTACTTCAACTTGTTCATTTTACACATGACGGCGTCAGCATCAGCCAGTACCTGCCGGGGGACACATCGACGTGACCACACAACCGAATGAAAGGTAGGAGCACCAGCCAGTACCTCTCAGCTGTGTCAGGAGGCCCCGCCTATTCTCTGAATACATGCAATGCCCCTAGAACACCCCAAGTCAGGGGCGGATGTGGCCTCCATCCCTCCCATCTGACCAGCTGACGAAAGAGATCTCAGGGGAGGACAGAACCACTTCCCTCCCACGCACCTGCTGAGCCCACCCATGGCAGACAGTGAGCGCAGGGCCCAACCCCTCATTCACAGATGGAGAGGCTGAGGCCTAGGAAAGGGTTTCCAGTATACCATATTCCCTTCCTTCCTCCCTAGAGCCCACCTTTTCCTGTCCCGTATCAGCCTCCCAGGGAGTCTGCCAGCTCTGCTCGCCTGAGAGGGCCCGGAGCTGGCAGAAGCACTCGGTACCATTTCCAGCATTTGGGACAGCCCGCCAGGCAGAAGGACCCTGAAGGAGTGGGACAGAAAACGGTGTCAGTGTCCACAGCGGGGGAAAAGACGGGCTGAGGGCATAGATACAAGGCTGGATATCCACCTGTCTCACCAACCCAATGGCAAACTCCTCAGTCGGAGTCCAGAGTCAGGCCCCTGACTTGCTACTTGCTTTCTGTGTGACCTTGGGGAAGCACCCTCCCCTCTCTGGGCTTCTGTTTCCTCCTCTCTCTGGCATGGAGTTGGGCAATGGGATACATCAGGGCCCTTCTGGTTTTGGTATGCCGTGGATGCAAAAGAAGGGGCAGAGTGAGGTCACCCTGACACCTCATCCTCCATCAGTCCTGTCACGCTCGCTGGCTCCAGGCATGGCAGAGCTGGCAGTCGGACACACTCAGCTGTCAGCCCCTGCATGGAGAGGGCTTCTCTGCAGGACAAGAAAGGAGGGGCCCTTGCTCAGGAGGGTCTGGGGGGTGTCCTGAACCCTTCATACCACCCTCTGTTCTTGAGCAGCTCCTGTGGAGAGGATGTAAAAGGTGGGGGGCTGCAGTGCCTGGAGCAGAAGATGACAGAGCCCAGAAGCCACCTCGCAAGGTACGCGCGGCAAGCACCCCCAACCTGCCGTAGCACGGCCAGCAGAGACCAGCACCCATTAGCGAGGACGGTGGCTCCTCCAGGGTGCATAGGGCGGGGTCACTTGTAACAGGGAAACGCTGGAAACCAGGCTCATAGCCACAACAGGGCACCAGCTCAATACACTAAGGTATATAACACTAGGCAATGCCACTCGTATGTTTAAAAAAACAAAGTAGGAATTTACCAAGAGTGGAAAGCCATTTGGTAGAATATCAATAGGCAAAATAAACTATTTCTACTATATGTAAATGCTCAGGAAAAACTACCTAGAAAAGCGCACACTGATGGCTCTCAGTCAGCATCTCTAGAGAAAGGACTAGAATTATTGCAGTCAAGGAGGGGGAGCTTCAGTTTTGCCTAAATTCTTAGAATTTTTCAAACAACAGTGTATTCACGTTTGACTTGTGCACAATGAACAACAACAGGCAGAATAAATACCTCTCTTGGAACCTAAAAGCAGCCATGGCAATCATTTTACTGGTGGGGAGATCAAGGCCCGGGGAGAGAACCAGCTGAGATCACACAGCAAGTTAGTGAAAGAGGCAGGAGTGGGACCCACTCTTGACCCCCGGCCCAGTGCGCTTTCCTCTGCAGATGCTGCAGCTGGTGTCCAACAGCATTTGGGCCTTGTCCAAGCGCCTCCTTGTTTGCAGTGCTCCCTACTCTTCTGCCAAGCCATGGTTCCAAAGGGGAGGCCCTGGGTTCTTCCTGCCCATTTCTACTGGTGGCAAGGTGGGGGAGGGGTGAGAGAGGGTGGGGAGTAATTAACCTTAAAGTATATATGTTTCCTAGGGCTGCTGTAACAAATCACCATGACGTTGGTGACTTAAAACAACAGAAATTTATTCTCCAAGGTATCAGGTGGGTTGGGTCCTTCTGGAGGCTCTGAGGGAGTTTCTGTTCCATCCCTCTCTCCTAGCTTCCAGTGGTTGTCAGCAATCCTTGGTGTTCCTTGGCTTCTAGCTGCATCACTCCAATCTCTGCTTCTGTCATCACATGGCCTTCTCCCTGTGTATCTGTGTCCAAAGTTCCCTCTACTTACAAGGACACCAGTCCTTGGATCAGGGCCCACCATCATCCAGTATGACCTCATCTTGACTGATTACATCGGCAAAAACCCTCTTTCAAATAAGGTCATACTCATAGGTTCTGGGTCTACATGAGTTTGGGTAGGGACACTAATCAACCCATTAAAGGGACTTCCCTGGCGGCCCAGTGGTTAAGACTCCGTGCTTCCACTGTAGGGGGCATGGGTTTGATCCCTGGTCAGGGAACTATGATCCCACACGCCGCGTGGCACGGCCACAAATAAAGAAACAAAAAAAAATCCATTACAGATAACTTTTCTGGTGTCAGAGCTGTTTTCTCAAGGAGAGGGCAGGGGGTAGGGTTGCACGGGGCGGTGGAGAAATGACAAGGTTCGTTGTACACTCTGAAAAAGAACTTCACTGCTGGGGTGGAAGGAAAACTGGAAGTAGGTCAGTTTGTACATCATTTATCTGGGGGGAAAGCATGGGCGTGGGATGGAGGTATTGTGAGGCATTTGGCCTAGATGTTCTGGAAGATTCAGATTTGAAAATAAAGTGACGCAAGATAAATGATTTTTAAGGATTCACATCTACCTGGTGAGACAAGTCGATGGCTTGTCTTCGGGTGATGGATAGATTTAGATCTATCTATGCTAAAGATAGATGGAATTTCTCATTTTCTCTCTCTCTCCTTCTCTCTGCCTGGGGCGGGGCCCCAGGAGCTCCCCCTGCACCCACCTGCAGGTCCTGCTCCCTTCCTGGCCCAGTCCCTGGTCGACCAGTCATCCGGGATGGCTCACAGTGCTCTGAGGGTGGAGGCCACTGAGAGGACAAAGTGCAGGCCTTGAGGATGGAAACCCAAGTGCACCCCGAGATACCAGAGCCAGGACTCAGGCCATCCATCAGACTCTTCCTTTTATGGGGGCTACCCAACTTTTTCCAAGTTTGGTTTTTGAACGTGAACGCTCATGAATGTTATACTGAGGTCTCTTGGAACTCTTTTTCAGGTAGAGTTCAGACTTTGGCTTACTAGCCAACCTATGAACACTGAGATGTCTAGTGGCAGCCCCTCCTACCAGGAGTGTCACCATCTTGACTTACATGGCATCCTGTTTCCGGACGAACAATTTGAAGTTTTATCTTTTCGGCCCTTTTTATAACAAAAAATTACAAGTGATGATGTGAAGCATGGGCCCCAAACTCAACACCCACCTGAGGCAGCAATGCAAGTCCTGAGGTGGCTGGGGGCATCTCAGGCTCTCAGGGACCTATGCTAGCTGATTGGGAATTCAGCTACAAAGGAACAGAATTAAAAAATATGTACATGTGCAGAAAATGTGTTACCAAAGGTTGTGTGTCCAAGGCAAGGATCATTAGGAATTATTCTGATGGGCTTTAGGTCACAGGGTACAGATGTCTCTTTATAACATAGAAATCTGGCATTGAACCTCTGGAGGCTCTGAGGGAGTTGTTGTCAGAGGTTGTCAGAGGTCATATATATGGAAGCCTGTATTGACTTTAACTAGGATGATTTTTCTGGTGGGGGGGGCATCATTTTGGGGGTTAGGCAAAGCTCAGAGGCCACATACACAGCAACGTTCCCACAATGTTTGGGACAGAGGGCTCAGTGCCAGGGAAAGGCAGTTTCCTTTCATAGACCCTCTGTCCCACCCTCAGCGAAGCAAGTTCAAAGGTCAGATTTGCCTGCTCCTACCGACCAGGTGTCAGGGGCCCTGCCGCTTGTGTACCCCATTCACCCTGACACAAGTGTCTGGCCCCCATCCACCTTCAAAACCCAGCCAAGATGACATCTCTCCCTGGAGGCCCTCCTTCCCCCAACCTCTCCCCTCTGACAAAAAGGCACAGTCTCCCGGCTTAGGATGAAAACACAAGGGTGGGTAGGAGTGGGGAGTGTAAATAACCAAGTGTCCAAACTGGTTAAATAAGCCACAGAACATCCACAGAACATTAGGTGGCCATTAAAAATCACATTTCCGTGGACTATTTAACATGGGAGAATGCCCCCAACAAAATATTAAGTAACTAGAATATAATCATTTAAAATATATTCCCAGGGACTTCCCTGGCAGTCCAGTGGTTAAGAATCCACCTTCCAATGCAGGGGACGCGCGTTCGATCCCTGGCCAGGGAACTAAGATCCCACATGCTGTGGGGCAACTAAGCCTCCGGCTTCAACTACAGAGCCCACGAGCTCTGGAGCCCTCGCGCCACAACTAGAGAGAAGCCCGCACGCTGCAACCAAAACCCGACGCAGCCAAAAAACAAATGCATAAATAAATATCAAATAAATAAATAAAATATTTTCCCAATTCGGCAAAAATAGTCACATTCACATATATCATACGTGTAGGAAAATAGTAGAAAGAATGCCACTGAAATGTACACAGAGGCTAGCTCTTCATGGTGGGATTAAAAACTACTTTAAAACTTCTTTATACTTTTCCAAATTCTGAAATTTTGCCTCAAACATTATAGTAATCACAATAATGAGATGTCTTGAGTGGAATCCTAAGTACTTCCTCGTCTGAGGCTTGCATCCCCTCTTCTGTTTTTGCCACAATCGCAGCTGACCTCTGCTTGAACTACTCCAGGATGGGGAACTCACTACCCTTCTTTAGCTTCCCCTCATTGGCCACAACTCCGCCTCCTGGAACCAGAGAACAAGGCTGTGCCCTGTGCCCGTGCCGCTTGACAACACTTCAGAGGTTGGAAGGCAGTGGCCAGGCTCCAGGCTTCATCTTCCTAACCCAACAGCCTGCCAAGGACATTAATGTCTCCCTGTCTTCCGCAACCTTGTTTGCTTTCCTTGGGTACAATCCAGGCGGTGATGTCCTCACCCACATTCTGTCTTATCGAGGGTGTGCCACTTACCGGTTGGTGTATCAGGGGCTCTATTACATGCATTCTTTCATCTAACCTTAGAACCCTATGACTCAGGAGCTAACATCACACGTATTTTACAGATGAGGAAACTGAGGCACGGAAAAGCCAAGTCCCTTCCACGGTCACTTGATGGAGCCAGGACTGAAGTGGCACCTGGCCCAGAGTTGGACAGCTGAGTTAATAAATGAATATGTGGACCCAGTTCTAAAGTGCATGTCCTTAGTATCTATGGTTTTGTTTCAGAATTAGTTGTGTCCATGCCAGGCTCTCCCATGGTGTTCACTTCTGCATCTCTGCCTCTCTCACCTGGCCTGCTACATGGAAACCCTCCTGAAGGGCTACTGACCACAGAGAACCTGCTGCGCGAGGCCTGTCTCCGGGCGCAGTGCTGAGCCAGGGTCTCTGATGCACTGCTCAGAGCTGTGGTGCCAGAGCCGAAGCCCTGGGGACACCAGGCACACATACAGGGGACTGACCATGAGGCACTAGCTGTCCCTCCCCACCTTGGGCCCAGACGGGTAACCTGTTGGGGATGGAAGGCCCCTGCGTCTGGCCTTCTCCCAAATCCTCCCAGGGATGTGGCCACATCAGCCACGGTCTCTGCCAAAAAGGGTTTCGGAAGGACCACACAGTGCAGGTGGTTCTTCGGTATCCACATCCAGCCTGCTAGGGATCCCCACTCATTTTTTCACCAGGATTTCAACTTTCCCCAAAAGTCCCAGTAACATTCGGCCCCAGGTCAGGCCTTTCAGTGGGATCTAGGACAGCTAGTCAGCTAAGGCCACCAGGCACTGTTGACCACAGGACTCAGCAAACCCTCAGGGCCTGGCCCCTGGAGGGACCCTGAGAAGTCCTAGTGGTCAAGCCCCTGTCCCTAGCCAGCGAAGTCCCTGCTGAGAGCGCCGGCTTCATTCCTCACAGCTGGCCATGCCCACTCTCCACAACCAGCACTGTCACTCTGTGCTTCTCAGGCTCAGTGTCTGCTCAGACTGACCTTTCTGCCTCGACTGGTTAACTCCTACCAAACCTTCAACACTCAGCCAAGGCGTGCCCAGCCCTCATCCAAGAAGCCTCCCTGTGTCTCTCAAAGCTGGATGAGATACTCCTGCTGCACCTGGGGCTAACCCCTAGTCTGGCTCTCATGTGGCCCTCATTCACTCACTCAAATATTTATGTAGCACCTGCTCTGGGCTCTGTGCGGGGCTGTGAGCACTAGCCAGGGAGGGCAGGAAACCAGGCCCCACTGCAAAGCTTGGCCACCAACTGACTATGGGACATCACTCCTCCCTTGAACCTCAGTCTCCTCCCCTATAAAGTGGGGAAGATTCGGCAGCTCAGCCTGGCTTCCAGGCTTCTGTGAGGTCTGCAGGATGTGAAAGTACTCTGTCAACTGCCACTCAGGGTGAGTCACTGTTGTCGTGACCTGAGCCTCCTGCGGTCTGAGCTCATTTTTGTACATCCCATCCTCAGAGGCCCCCTCTCCCCCAGGGGGCTGAGAGCCTACTGGGGATGAGCTTGGAAGCTCACGCCTTCTAGGGGTTGGCACCTGAATGAGAAACTGGGCAGGAGCACAGCACGAAGGGATGGAAACAGGCGTGAACTTTAAACAAAATCAGCTTATAAATCCTGCCACTCAGGGGCAGAGGCCTGGCACTGCTGGGGCAGGAAGAAAAGCCAGGCTGCTCTGAGGCAACAGGGTAAAGGCTTTAATGCCAAAGGGCTTTGGAATCAACAAGAAACCACTGGAAGCACTGAGTAGGGGCAGAGACAAAGAACACTGGGCTCGGCGACTGGACACCTGGGTTCTACTCTAAGTTGCTCTGTGACCTCAGTCAAGACCCTTCCTTCTCCAGGCTTTAACCTCCCATCTGTATGTTGGGTGCATCAGCCCAGGTGGTACCCAAGGCCCTTTCCCACAGGGATAGTCTCTGCTGACTTTACTTGCCTTTCACAGCTTGAGACAGGGGGTCCAGTTCAGGCTGTGCCAGAGACAGACAGGGACAGCTGGCAAGGCTTTCAGAAAGGCCACGAGGCAGGGGAACCCATGCTCACTGCGGTCTCCTCTTCTGGACTATGGAAGAGTCAAGGCCTGGAACAGGGCTCCTCCTCCAGTCTCCTCCCACCACTGTGTAGATGGAATGCACCCTTGGCCCACTTTACAGACTAAGAGGTTGACACAGGTGCAGAGAGCACAGATTCTCAGACTCTTAGACATCATCCTGCTCATTGCCCTCCCCTCTCCATATAGAGGGAGAAACTGAGGCCCAGAGAATGCTAATGGCTACTTGGGGTCACACCGGATGTTTGTGGCAGAGCTAGGATTAACACTGAGGATCGAGGTCCACCTATCACCAGTTTGTTATAAGTCTCAAGCCAGGCTCAGGTTTATGTGCTCATCATCCCATCAGCCAGCCTCTGCTTCCACGGATGGAGGCAAGCCTCAGTTTCCCTGTTGGAGCCAGGGAAGACAGGAGGGTTTCTGGGTCAGAGCTCGGTGAGGATTTTTGAACTGGGAATAAAGGAGGAGCAAGGAAAGCGGGGGAGGCACTGTACTTGGGACAGAATCTCCCTGGACTAGGCACAGGGCAGGAAATAGAAGCATCCAGGTTGGGGACAGTACTGCATACTCAATAGGCAGAAAAGCTTGTGCTCAAGCACAGGCAAAGCAGCAGACACTCAAGTTCAATGAAAAATTACTAAATAGTGTCACAGTGTGTGTGTGTGTGTGTGTGTGTGTGTGTGTCTTCGTGGGGGGGGGGGGGCTCTTGAGGTCTCAGGGGACTGATCATCAAGTTCATAGGACCACCTATTCCCATCTGGCTGGAGGGCAGGCAGTCGTAGGAAAAAGGCTCAGGACTTGAGGGTCCTCCCTTCCCTCTCTGTGCCTCAGGTTGTCCTCTGGCTCCAGACTCTGACCTTCTGGGCTTGTCAGAACCCAAGGGGCAGCTGGTCCCACTGCAAGAAACCCGAGTAGAGTCTCCTGGGCCCTGCCCCAGCTCGGAGGCCCCTTGGGGGAGGGACAGAAAGGGAGGGCAGGGGAGCAGAAGGCGGTAAATCTCCCCCCCCCCCAGTTGGCCCCTCCCAACTACCCTTAGGGACAGCCCACATGCACCGGCTCCGGGGCCTGAAAAGACTCTAAACCAGCACTTCTCAAACTTTAAAGCTTAGTGTAATCATCTGGGCATCTTGTTAAAAGGTTCTATTTTAGTAAGTCTGGGGCACAGCCAGCGATTCTGCGTTTCTAACAGGTCCCAGGTGATGCCGATGATGTAAAGCCGTGGACCACTCTGCGTGCGAGTAGCGGCCCTAGAGATAATCTGCCTCTTAATGGTGGGAAAACCCAAGGCCCAGAGAGGTCAGGTCACTTGTCCACGGCCACACAGCGAGCAGCCCCAGACCGAAGGAAAAGGGCACCTGCCATAGGCACTAGACATTTCCCCAGCCCGCCAGCCGGAATCAGCTGCCCTCCCCGGGCCCTGGGGCCGTGTTTGTAAACTCGGCTGCCCCGCGCGGCTCAGCCCAGGGCCGTGGGGGAGAGAGCGCCGCCCGGCCGAGTCTTCCCCGCCTCCCTCCGCGCCGGCCTCTAGCTGTTCTCCGTCCTGCAACCCCGGCCGCCCCGAGGCGCCGAGGGTTCCCTGAGGCGGAGTGGTGCCTCACCCTCCTTCCCCTCCGAAGACAAACTTCTCCGCCGGCGCCCTTTACCTTTTTGGGGGGTTTGCAGCAGCTCACCCTGCTGTGTCCGCAGCCCATCCTCCTCGGGGGGGTCCCGGACGCCGCCTCCCAACTCCGGGGCCCCCAGAGGACCCTGCCGTTCTGGCCCCGCTGCCGGCTCCGCGCCCGCCGGCCGGGGCTGCCGGCGAGACCCTGAAACTGAACCTGGAAGCGCAGACTTGAGCGGGAGCTGGGGCTGCCGCGCGCCGTAAATACTCGAAAAACAGGGCCTCAGCGAAGCCGGCTCGGAGCGCGGAGACGCCGCCTGAGCAGGTGACCAGAATCTTTGTAAATGATAGAAAACTCGGGCCAGGGCCGAAAAGATCCCTACGATCAATGGATTCCTTTCCAGGCCCGCAGCAGAGAAAAGGCCGGGAAAAAAAATTAAAACAATTATTTAGTAAACACAACAGCTACCGTTTATTGAGTAGTTTCTGTCCCGGCTTCTTTGCACATATTATTTCGATTTCTTGCAATCTCCTTGCAACAAAGATATTAGTTCCTCCATTTTACAGGTGAGGAAGATCAGGCTCCGAGATGTGATTTGCCTAAACTCACAAAGCTAGTAAGTATCAGAGCCCAGATAAAAATCCAGTTCTAACTCCAGAACCTAAGCTTCCAACCATTTCCCTACAAATACATAATAATGGGAAGTTTAATTGTAATGCCTCCCCACTTCTGGGTCCACAGCTCCTTCCAGCTCACAAGCACCTGTAATATTCTACTCTATCCCTTTTGAATCGATGTTGCCCATCACAACAACTTTGTGAAGCAGACAGGCAGATGCAGGGAGAATAAGGGATGTAAAATGTCAGAGTCTGGGGAAAAAGAACTTTTGTTTACCCTTGCTTTGTATCTAGCTGAGGTTTCTGGGAGTGGCAATGCAGTAAAAAGACACCTAACTTTGAGAATCAGTGTGAGTGTGTACCACTTGGAAAGATGTGCTGATGAAAGGGACTTAACAGTCATGAATGGGAAATCTTTCATGTGACACCACTACAGAACTTCCCCCTCCACAGAGTAAAAACCCAATTGCAGCAGGTTCAAAGAAAGGAAACTGAGGACACAGGTGATATTAGGTTCTTGGAAAGAAGAATAAGAAGGTGGTTCACAAGGTGTGGCCCCCAAATCAACAAAATAAGCACTACCAGAAATCTTTGATAGAAATACAAATTCTCAGACCCCACCCAGACCTACAGATCCTAAACTCTGGAGATGGGGCTCATCAATCTCTAGCTTCCCAAGCCCTCCCAGTGATTCTGAGCCATGCTTATGTGTGAGAACCACTGCTGTAGGACGCACTGAACAGGTAATGAGGAAAGAGTATCTACTTAAATTGACAATGATTATGAAACAATGCTGATGATTTACTAAAAACCCAAACCAACAAACAAGCAAAAAACCAGAACAAATATCCAAGAAAAGGAGCTTGGTTAAAAAAATTATGATATATCCATAAAAATAGAATATCATGTAACCTGTTAAAATACTGATGAGGATGAAGTTTTTAAATGTCATAAAATGTAACAAATTCATTCTTATTTTTAAAAAGTGTTAATAGTGATTACCTCTACATGAGGGTGAGATTTTGGATATTCATTTTCTTATGTTAAGAAAAATGAGTCTACACTTCTACTATTACAATAAGAAAATTATTGTCATAATAAGAAAAAAGTTCTCTAAAAAATATGTTTTTAGGGCTTCCCTGGTGGCGCAGTCGTTAAGAATCTGCCTGCCAGTGCAGGGGACACTGGTTCAAGCCCTGGTCCGGGAAGATCCCACATGCTGCAGAGCAACTAAGCCTGTGCGCCACAACTACTGAGCCCGCGTGCCACAACTAGAAGCCACCTTAGTGAGAAGCCCACACACCGCACAGCAACGAAGACCCAATGCAACCAAAAATAAATAAAATTAAAAAATATATATGTTTTTAAACCCAGGCATGAGATTGAGACTAGTTTTTCACCATCAAGAGGGTAAGGATGTGAAATCCCAAGGAAATAGACAATGATTGTGATGAACTAGGTAGGAAAGCAATGTAAAGGACAAACAGGGCCAAAAATGTGTAGGGAGATCATAACCAGTAATGTCTTGGGTGATCCTGAACCTGTTGTTTCTCTTTTTGGAGAGTTTCCCATCTGAACATCGAAGAGTTGAACTTTCTAAAAATGATCTGGAATTTTAATGTCAGCAGTCGGAATCAATAACTTGGGCTGGTGGGTAGGAACCAGGAAGGCAAATTCTGTTCCCAGAGCCTCTGTTCTCAGGAGTTCTTGCCTCCGGCTTCTTTAAGCTTCCTGGGAGACCAGGCTCAGATTTCCTATGTTCACACAACTAGCTTTTTGGTTATGTGCTTTGAAGTTCCACCCGAGAAAAAACCCTAAGGAGTTTTTTTTTGCTTTAGGAACTTGAGTTTAAATAAGTTGCTAATGAGATTTTTGGTGGTGCTCATGCCAGTCAGGTTAGGTAAGGTTTTGCTGCAGTGATGAAAAACATACAAATCTCAGCAACTTATGAGTGAAGCTAGTTTTGCTCACACTACCCGTCTAGCATGGGGAGGCTGAGGGCTCTGCTTCACAGAGATATTGGACACCATTCTAAGATGCAGCCATCCCAACTCCATGGCTTCAGGGTTTGCCAGGCCAAGAGAAGACAGTGTATGGAGAATGGTGCATGGGGTCTTAAATTCTTCCACTCAGGAGTGACACACATTTAAGTCCACTCACATTTTATTGGCTAAAGCAAGTCTCATGGTCGTGTGCAACTTCAAGGGGCTGGAGAAGTGTAATGTGTGCCCAGAAGGAGAAGAGAACCAGAAATACTGGTGAACAGCAGAAATGCCTACCATAGTTAGCAATCAACAAGCAGGTACTATGATGTGCCCATTTCTTGGGCAAGTAGGGTAACTAACTTATCCTGGTCTGCTCAGGATTTTCCCACTTTCAGCACTGAAAGTCCCATGTCTCAGGAAACTCCTCAGTCCTAGGCACACTGGGACGGTTGGTCACCCTATGGGCAAGGACAGTGAAGACTCAGTTCTTTTTTTTTTTTTTTTTTTGCCGTACGCGGGCCTCTCACTGTTGCGGCCTCTCCCGTTGCGGAGCACAGGCTCCGGAAGCGCAGGCTCAGCGGCCGTGGCTCACGGGCCCAGCCGCTCCGCGGCACGTGGGATCTTCCCGGACCGGGGCACGAACCTGCGTCCCCTGCATCGGCAGGCGGACTCTCAACCACTGCGCCACCAGGGAAGCCCAAGACTCAGTTCTTGTCTTGAATTAGTTATAATCTATTTTCTTGACATTAGACCTATACATAGGAAAAGATGGGAAACTGACAAAAACAGGTTATAAAGCAAATGTCAAGTTGCATATTCCATGCAGGAAGTATTAGCATTAAAAGGAGATAAGAGACAGTGGTGGATGGAGATGGGAAAGGAAGACTTCCTGGAGAAATACTAAAGCCAAAAGCCATTCATGGCAAAAGGAATCCTAGAATCTCAGGCTGGGATGGGATCTGATGCTTCGCTTCCATTGCTTCTAACTCAGATAAATCTCTTTTATAATTTCCCTTCTATAATTACCTTTCTTACTGTATTTGTGCAGTCTATGTTTGACTACTCCCAGTGATGGGGAAATCACTACCTATCTTTCCATATCTAGGGGGAAGAGGAGAAGCAGGAAGGAGTAATCACAAGAGGGAGGAACAGCATGGGTCAAGTCAGGGTAGAGTGTGGAGGCTGGGGAGTTGGGGGAAAAGGAGGAATTAGTGTTGGTGACTAGGTTGTGTGTAAAGGGACAAAAGTTGAGGACGGGGTGAGCAATTTTTGGGAAAGATTGGAAAGAACCATATGGGAATTATCTTGAACACCTTTCATATGAAAAGTACAATATACTCACACATAAAAAGTTTCGCCTAGAATTTCAGGAATTTCAGGCCTCCCTGCAGCCCACATAGTGGGGCTGTGTGTGGATCCCAGGTTAAGAACCTCTCAACGCAGTGGTCATTAAACATCATTCTAGCCCTGAAAGCTTTCTCTGGGTGGGTTCCAACTGAGCCCAATTGTTTCCCAAACATGTTGTCTGCCCGGAGTAACTTTCTTTACTATCCACCTGTGTGAGTTATCATTCTACCTGTACATCAGGAAATGACTCAAATGCCCTCTCCTTACAAAAGCCCTGCAGCACCTGTTCTACAACTCTCTTACTTGTTTGTGTGCTCTGTGAGTCCTCCCTAATGGACTACGGGTTACACAGCTCTGCCACCTGCCTCCTTATGCCACCTGGTCCTTAGTAGGTCATGGCAGAGACTTCCAGTCACCTTACTCAACTTCCATTCTTCTCTCTTCCTTAGTGATGGAATCCTGATATTCTCTGGGTCAGGGGTGTGCTAATTCCTCAGCTCCACCTGCATCAAGGGGTGCTCAGTGATACGTAAGGGGGCATTACTGGTTGGGGTTTCCAGGACAACATTTTACAGAAGAATGACTCAGCTGGGAGCAGGTCTTGCCCTTTTCTTGCCCCCGCTTTTCCTGCCTGGAATACAGACATGATGGAATACAGCCATTTTATCACCCTGAGCAAGAAGGTGGAAGGAGCCTTGATCTCTGATGAACTGATGGAGCCCCAGTCCCAGCTCTGATCAACCACTTCCTAATATTTTCACATAATAGAATAAACAACAAATTTGTTTAAGCCACCGCGACTGAGGTCACTGCCACTGAGATTCTGTCACTAGCAGCAGAATGCAATTTCTAACCAATTCATAGGTCACTAATTAACATTTGTTATATTGAATTTAATTAGAATAATTTACTCTTGGAGATACTGTATGTACCCCAGCTTCATTTCTGGAGGTGGGACAAGAGGCTCTGCTGAGAAAGTTATCCTGGATTTGCCAGACTCTTGATGGAAATGTTGGTTTTGACAACTTCCTCCTGGAAATATATGTAAGACAAGGAAATGAGAGGGGACCTAAAATTGTCGAGTTCTTAGGCTTCTATTGGAGTGTTTCTCAGGGAATGGGCAGGCTCATGTGCTTCAGAATCATCTGGATCCTTTTCCCATCTATTCAATCAGGCCCTGGAGGACTGAGTCTGAGGAATTTTCACAATAAAATTTGAAGCTTATTGCTCCAGTTGTTGTGGTAGGTTATCTCACCAGGGAATCAAATTATTACATTAATTATATCAAATTGTGTTGAACTGAATTAACAGAGAGGTCCTTGGAAAGGAGAATTGAGTCTGAGTAATGCTAATTAGCAAGAAGCCATCCCTGCCTATTTTCCCAGAAGACCTGTGGTTTGGGTCTTGGGGCTGCCTCCTTGGGAGAGGCGGCAAGATTCACTTTACCACTTTCTTTATACCAAGAGTGAATTCATGCCACTAATCATTGGTTAATGCTTTCTCTGTTCGATGAAGTTTGGATGGAGGTCCTCAAGGAGCTTCTGTGGTGATGCAGATTAGGAGGGTACAGAGCATCACCTAGGGATTCTAGGGAAAATTACACATCACCTCTTTAAGTGGGCTCTAGGGTCTGGAGGCTGCTAGTAAACATTTCTTTACATCAGTAGTTCTCGAAATGTGGTCTGGGGATCAGCAGCATCAGCATCTCTTGGGAAATAGTTAGAAATGCAAATTTTTGGGCTCCACCCCAGACGAGCTGCCTCAGAAACACTGGGTATGGGGCCCAGGAATCTGTGTTTTATGAGTCCTCCAGGAAATTCTGATGTGTGCTTATGTTTGAGCTACTTTCAACCTTTATGTCCTCCTGTCAGCCATTTTTTAAAAATTAATTTTATTTATTTATTTTTGGCGGTTGGGTCTTCGTTGCTGTGCACGGGCTTTCTCTAGTTGCAGCGAGCTGGGGCTACTCTTCGTTGTGGTGCACAGGCTTCTCATTGCCGTGGCTTCTCTTGTTGCGGAGCACAGGCTCTAGGCGCACGGGCTTCAGTAGTTGTGGCATGCAGGCTCAGTAGTTGTGGCACATGGGCTCTAGAACACAGGCTCAGTAGTTGTGGCACATGGGTTTAGTTGCTCCACGGCATGTGGGATCTTCCCAGACCAGGGGTCGAACCCGTGTGCCCTGCATGCGTAGGTGGATTCTTAACCAGTGCGCCACCAGGGAAGTCCCTGTCAGCCATTTTTTAATGGGCACAGAGATGAGAGATGGAGGGAGGTCCTAGGCTCAGTGAGTCTCCAGTAAGCCCCATTTTCCATGTTTGAGACATCCTTGGCTGGGCTGAGTGTCTGGTTTCCAGGCCACTCCTAACCGTGCCCTTCATGCGACACACAGAGGACTGTTCCGTGGGTTCTGAGCCATCTCACATCTAGGGACTAAGGGTGAGTCCTTCCAGATAGAGTCCCCTGATGATCAGCTTGTTCGTTTAAGTGTAATTGAATCATGGGACTTCCCTGGTGGTCCAGTGGCTAAGTCTCCACACTCTCAAGGCAGGGGGCCACGGTTCTATCCCTGGTCAGGGAACTAGATCCACATGCCACAGCTAAGAGTTCGCAAGCTACAACGAAGATCCCGCGTGCCACAACTAAGACCCAGCACAGCCAAATAAATAAATAAATATCAAAAAAATAAATAAATGTAATTGAATGATCAGGACTTCAACACTAGCTGGGGGCTGGGAGCTTTCCAGGCCTGTATCAAGGATGGATATTGACTTGTCTGGCTGGAAGTCGGCCATCTACCTGTCCCCTCCTGTATGCCCCAGACTGTTTGCACCTTCTGCACGTTCCCACCCAACATCATGTTCTCAATTCCATTCGGTTCCAAACAAACTTACTGTATATTTTTAGTGCAATCCCAGTTTCCAGCAGCCCATCTCATTTGAAAAATGAATATTTTTCCACCTATATCATTTGCTATGTAATCAAAATTTAAGCAACCCTTTTTGAACAGATAACTGCCCTAAACCTCTCCTTTCTGGAAAACTCGTGTTTCCTGCCCTGATGCCACCTTCCTTACTCCACTCCAATGGGAGCATCTTATCCACAGGGAACTAACTGGAGTGAGAGTTGGAAGATGGTGAGGCAGGGACTGTTTCCCAAGTCAAAAATTGGAACACATGATTTAACAAAGGAATTTGTGACTTTTATATTCTTTATTGACCTGATTCTATTCATTTACTCTTTGCCAACATATTGGAATTTCTAGGACAGCTAAACGGTTTACGGGGACAAGGAGGTGAACAGAACACATGAGAAGCATGATCCAGCTCCAAGGCTTAAAACCTAACAGTCTACAAGGCTGGGTAGGTACATAAATGAGAAGAGGGCATAAGACAGGGGTGCGGTTAAACTGGGGACCACATACCCCTCTAAAAGGAGCACAAGTGGATGTGTTGCAGTGGATGGTTGTTAGAAGGAAATGAAACTCCAAGCTGGCCTGACCTTCTGATTTTTCAAGAGAAATTAGAAATCTGGGGGGTTTTTAAAATGTAAAATTTGTCTCTCTCTCTCTCTCTCTCTCACACACACACACACACACACACATACACACACACGCCATCATGCAAGCTAAACAAAATATTTGCAGGAGGTTACATAGCTTCTGGTTTAGGTAGACAAATAATGTAACAAGGGGTATGGAAAAATACCATGGAAGCAAAAGGAGTAACGAACTCTATCTGGGAGGAAAGGGAAGGGCAGGATTCCTCAGGGATGTGATGGTTGATCTGGGCTGTGTAGATTAGGCCAGGATTCTTCTTGTCAAGAAAGTGGGGAAGTGTAACTCTGTGAGGGGATGACTGTGTTAACTTACATTATTGTGCTGATCATTTTGCTATATATATATACACACACACATACACATACATACTTATGTATACATATATGTATAAAATTTTAAAAAAAGAAAGGGGAGAGAACATGCGTGCCCAGTGCGCAGTACTGCGTGAGTTTTCAGGGGGTGCTCAGACGCTCTGTGTGGCTGGAGTACTGGGTGAGATTAGGGAAGGAGTGGGACGCAGATAGGACAGCCTTGAAGGACCTTCTCCCGTCGCATGTTGGATCTTAGTTCCCCAACCAAGGAATGAACCCACGCCCCCTGCAGTGCAAGCGCAGAGTCCTAACCACTGGACCGCCAGGGAGGCCCCTGGCCAAGACGTTCTTTTTTTTTTTTAACATGTTTATTGGAGTATAATTGCTTTACATTGGCGTGTTAGTTTCTGCTTTATAACAAAGTGAATCAGTTATACATATACATATATCCCCATCTCCCTCCCTCCCACCCTCCCTATCCCACCCCTCTAGGTGGTCACAAAGCACCGAGCTGATCTCCCTGTGCTATGTCGCTGCTTCCCACTAGCTATCTATTTTACGTTTGGTAGTGTACATATGTCCATGCCACTCTCTCACTTCGTCCCAGCTTACCCTTCCCCCCACAGTGTCCTCAAGTCCATTCTCTAGTAGGTCTGCATCTGTATTCCCATCTTGTCCCTAGGTTCTTCTGACCATTTTTTTGGTTTGTTTTTTAGATTCCATATATATGTGTTAGCATGTGGTATTTGTTTTTCTCTTGCTGACTTACCTCACTCTGTATGACAGACTCTAGGTCCATCCACCTCACTACAAATATCTCAATTTCGTTTCTTTTTATGGCTGAATAATATTCCATTGTATGTATGTGCCACATCTTCTTTATCCATTCATCTGTCGATGGACACTTAGGTTGCTTCCATGTCCTGACTATTGTAAATAGAGCTGCAATGAACATTGTGGTACATGACTCTTTTTGAATTACGGTTTTCTCAGACGTTCTTACTTTATCCTGTGGGCAATGGGAGTGGCACGATCAGATTGGCATTATTCACGGTCACTCTGGGAACTCAGGTGGAGGGCAGACAGAAAGCTCTCTTCTGGAGCCGTCAAACATCTCCTGGAATGGTTCAGGAGGGAACCGGGGCGGTTCCTAAAGGCACTTTGGTCCAGAAGGCCTGCAGCCCCTAGGTCCAACTCTGGCCCTGCCCCCACTGGGCTCCCAGCCTGAGATACTATGGTAATGAGGCGGGTACCGCAAGGAGGCAGTGGAGCTTGGGTGCCGTGGGGTAGGCAGTGGGCAGTTTCCTTTCCTCTTGGCCTGGGAAGTGGCTGTAGTAGCCAGCAGTGCTGTGGTTACCAGGGCCTTGGGTTACAACACATGTTTGTTTTTGAAAAAACGTTGCAATACCTTTTAAATCAGCGCTTGGACTGGATCCAAGGACAGTAGCAAGGACCAGCCTCTGTGGTGCTTCTTAAAGATGTAGCTGCAGAGGGAGGGAGCCACAGAACCTGGATTGCTGGGAGAGCCCTAGTTCAGGCAGGGCTTGGAAGGTGGGCAAGGTGGAAGGAGATCAGGTCTCCAGGTCAGCTTATTTCCACTCTTCCTTCCTTAGGGCACTTTTGCATCCAGAGCACTTGAAGATGATCAGTGTTCCGAGCTGTCCTGGAAGACTAGAACTAGTGGGTAGGGTAGCCCAGGAATGTGGGGTCCAGCTCCTTGGGAAGAAAGACCTTCCAACTGGTCCAAGATTCAGGGGTCTGGCTTGACAGGTAGTGAGGTCCCCATTGTGGGAGGTATGCAAGGAGAGGCTAACACTGATAGGGCATGTTGGAGAAAGTACTGCAAGGGCCTGCTGAGATAGGGGTCCTGAGGGGATGGATGCTCAGATCCACTGTGATTGTGACTGGAAGGGGTATTTTATTGTGGTCCCCTTCAGAGACAGAAGTTCTTCCTCAAAGGAATCAAGATTGGCATTCAAGAGACTTTCATTCTGGTACATGTTGGTGGGAATGTAAAATGGTACAGTCGCTATGGAAAACAGTATGGACAGTTCTCAAAAAATGGAAAAATATGGTAATATGATCCAGCAGTCTCACTTCTGGGTATATAGCCAAAAGAATTGAAATCAGGATCATAAAGAGTTATCTGCACTCCCAACGTTCACTGAAACATTATTAACAAAAGCCAAGCTATGGAAACACCCAAATGTCCACTGACAGATAAATGGTTGTATGCATACAACAAAAGTTTAGTTAGCCTTTAAAAAGAGAGAAATTCTGCCACTTGTAACAACATGGCTGAACCTGGAGGACATTATGCTCAGTGAAATAAACCAGTCACAGAAGGATACTGCATGATTCCACTTGTATGAGGTATCTCAAATAGTCTCAAAGAGGCAGGGAAAGGTGGTTCTAGAGATCTGTGGTGCAACATAGCGTCTGCAGTTAACAATACTAAAGTATTGTGCTCTGAAACACTTGTTAAGAGAGTGGATCTCATGTTTCGTGTTCTTACCACAAAAACGAAACCAAAAAACAAAGGGGCACAAGGAAACTTTCGGAAGTGATAGACATGTCTATTACCTTGACTGTGGTGATGGTATCAGGGGTGCATGCATATCAGGGGTGCATCCAGACTCATCCGATCATGTATATTAAATATGTATAGGTTTTTTTGGATATCATTTATACCTCAAGAAAGTTGTTTTAGAAAAGAGAGAGACTTTCTTTCTGATCCTTGGCTTGCTATTGATTTGCATTTTGACCCTGGATAATTCGCATACATTACTTCTCTGGCCTCACATCTCTCCACCCCACACTTTACCCAGTGCCTGGCATGGAGTAAGCTCTAGCCTTTGTGTTTTGTTTGTTTTGTTTTTCTAAATTTAATAAACTCCTACAGTATATATACATATATCTTTTGGCCATACCACACAGCTTGTGGGATCTTAATTCCCTGACCAGGGACTGAACCCGGCCCCCAGCAGTGGACGCGTGGTGTCCTAACCACCGGACCGCCAGATTCGTTGAACAAATGAATGAATGGATGAATTAGCTGGATTGGGTCCGAAGTTGGACTGGGATCAGCTGGCCTCAGAGGCTACCTGAACCTCCTGAAATTACATTTACAACTCTGCACATATGAGCAATTCAGTTTTTTTCTGGGTAGAGGGTCTGTAGCTTTAATCACTATTGCCATCATTTACTGAGGATTTGTTACAGCAAGCTAAGATCCATACATATTTATCACATTTAATCTTCAGGAACCATGAGGGAGGTTGGAGGGGTTACTATTTCCACTGTACTAAAGTGGAAACTTGGGTTTGGGGAGTGTAAGGACTTGCTTAGGGTCATATACTGGAGTCGAACACAGGTCCATGAGACTCCACAAAATAAGCTCTAAGCCACCGTGGTAAATTACTACAGCTTCTCAGAGGGATCTGTGACCGCAGAAGATGAAAACATTCTAGGACCCTGGAGTTCTATTTCTCTGTGGGACTGTGGGGAATGGAGAGAAAGGGGTGGAGGTCAAGGAGGAAGCCAGCCAGCCAGCCGGAGCAGGACAGCGCTCATGCCAGCAAGGGCTGCTATTTAGAGCGGGCCCTAGAGCCCCCAGAAAGGATGATAAGGGGTAGGCAGGGAAGAGCAGTTGTAAGAGGAGCCCGGGGAGGGGGAGGCAGCTATCTCCTCCCCCGCCACTGCTGCCTCCAGCTCACCCTGCCGCCTGATGTCTAAATAAGGCTTAGAAGCACATTCTAGGCAGCTAAAAATAAACTCTGGCTCCCCCTCCTGCCCTTGGGCTTTGGCGACCTCCCCAGCCCCGTCAGGGCTCCCCTGGGCAGGACCAGCTCTCGGAGCCCGCCTCTATAGAATCTTGTGTCGCTGAGGACCCCAGGGTTCTGGTGGGAAAACTTCCCACTGCAAGAAGACCTGGACCGGAAGTCAGGACGCCCGACTCCAACTCTCGGCTCTGCCCTAACAAAGCTTGGCAAGTCCCTTTTTTTCTTTGAACCTCAGTCTCCCCACATGTCAAATGCGGGCATTAGACGAATGATGTAAAGCACTGGCATTTTTGAATGAATTCAGGATCCCACACTCAAAACTTCAGAGAGTGCCCACTGGGGTTCTTTAGGGTACATCTGTCCTGCAGACTCATGCCGTCTTTTATTAGGATCTTAATTCGCTTCCCAGTCCTTAATGATTTGAAACATTCACATAAAAATCTGGATTTCCAGCTTCTCTGGAAAAATCAGGTCTGTCCACACTGGGCCAGTGTGTCAGGAAACAAGAAGCCCGAATTGGGTAGCTGTCGCCCCCTGCTGGCAGAATGAACGTACTACAGATGGCGGCTGACGCCCTCGCTCACATTTCTGCCCAGCCTTGCAGTTGTGTGAGGCACCTGGAGCAATACGAGTGAGTACTCCGAGGGATGGCCCATTCAGTTTTGCAGCCTAGGGTCGGGACACTGGCATTGCTCTGCCCAGCAAATGCTTGTTGCGTGAATGAATGAGATAGCTAATAGAATGCTTTGGAGACTGTATTACCAAACCCGCCTCGGGTCTGCTCCTCCAACGTGAAGCAAAGCCACTGACACTGGGTTGTGGTGAAGAAAAGAATAACACTTACTGCAGGGTGCCCAAGGTAGGGAGCTGGGAGACAAGTCTCAGATCCACTCCAACTTAATCTTTGATTACGGGTTTTTGTAAGGGGAGGAACAAAGGGGCTGGGATCAATCATCCTCTTGTGACATTTCTGCGACATTTCTTAATCATAAGTAATTTCAAGAGGTCAGGCTATCTCTGGTTTATGATTCTTCGGCCAGGTGGTTCATGGCTCGGGGGTTTATTAGCTCATCTTGCCCTGGAGAAACAACCTGAGTTTCTAATTTAATGATGATATCAATAATAGTAGTTTTGGTACATTAACATGTTAGCGACAACAGCAATTTTAGTTATCTGACTCTAGCTGATTAGTGTTCAGTTAGCACAGCCTTGAGGTCAGAGGGGACAAGAAAGGGAATAACGTTTTGGATAGAGAGGGAACTCAGTTTTAGGGGGACTCTGTTTCAACTGTCGAGGTCCCCATGAAGGAGTTTTGCCCGTGGTGCTGCCCGGCTGAAATCTGTTGCCAGTGTATTGCGAGCCTGTCCCTGAGTCCAGGTCCCAAGCCCTCAGAAAGCACAAGATCCTCCTACCCTCCCCCTCAACCCCACCCCTGGTGGGAGTCATCACACAAGTAAGGTTCTTAAGTATTGCCCTCCTTCCTGATAAGTCAGTAGGATTGTCCTTGGTTGGAAAATTACTGGCAAAAACAGTCAGGGTCGGGCTTCCCTGGTGGCACAGTGGTTGAGAGTACGCCTGCCGGGGACACGGGTTCGTGCCCCGGTCCGGGAAGATCCCACATGCCGCGCGGAGCGGCTAGGCCCGTGAGCCATGGCCGCTGAGCCTGCGCGTCCGGAGCCTGTGCTCCGCAACGGGAGAGGCCACAACAGTGAGAGAGAGGCCCGCGTACCGCAAAAAAAAAAAAAAAAAAAAAACAGTCCGGGTCTGTTAAACTCAAATTACCTTTAGCACCACTTTGGAGGCCAGCCAAGGGGCAGGGAAGGAATCAGAAGGAAGGGTAGCAAAGGTTGAGCAGACCTGTTCAAAGAACAGGTTTCAGGACAGCCTGCTTGGATTCACCCAGCTCTCCTTGAGAAACTCACTGAAGCTAGACACTTCACAGAACCAAAGGATGCTGCATGTGGACTGACCTTCAGACATCATGGAATCCATCCTGCCTCTACAAGCAGTAGAGCGATGAGGTGTAGAGTGAGAACCTGCGAACAGCTGAGGCTTTGTCCTTTCTGCTGGGCTTCAGTAAACAGAGGAGAAGGGGAAAGTTCACCAGATGCCTTCCTTGGAAGGAAATAGTGACTCCATCTGCATCCCACCCCTGCAACTCAGTGGTGGAGACAGTGTCTGGAACTGACCCTTGCTACTCTGTGGTCTTCTGGCTAACAGCCTTGGCCTCATCAGCAGCTTCTTAGAAATGCATTCTTGGGCTCTGCCCAGGCCTGCTGAATGATAATCTGCATTTTAATGAGATCCCAGGTGTTTTGCATGTGTATTACCACTAGAGAAAAGCTGCTTTAGTCCAGTAGTTCTCCAAGTTGGCTGCACCTTGTAATCCTCTGGGGGTTACTTTAAAAAATGTTGCTGCATGTGTCCCACCGTGGGCAGCAGTCTGGGCCTGGGCTCCCAGGTGATTTGTTTAAAGCTCTCCAGGTGCTACAGCCATTAAAAAGAAGGATTTAGGGACATCCCTGGTGGCGCAGTGGTTAAGAATCGCCTGCCAATTCAGGGGACACGGGTTCGAGCCCTGGTCCGGAAAGATCCCACATGCCCCAGAGCAACTAAGCCCACGCGCTACAACTACTGAGTCTGTGCTCTAGAGCCCGCGAGCCACAACTACTGAGCCCACATGCCACAACTACTGAAGCCTGTGCGCCTAGAGCCCGTGCTCCGCAACGAGAAGCCACCGCAATGAGAAGCCCGCGCACCACAACGAAGAGTAGCCCCCGCTCCCCTCAACTAGAGAAAGCCCAAGCGCAGCAACGAAGACCCAATGCAGCCAAAAATTTTTAAGTTAAATAAATAAATAAATAAATAAATAAATATAAATAAATAAAGCTCTCGAGGTGATTCCAGTGTGTAACCAGCATTGAGAATCACAGCTCCAGGCAAAGGGTCTAATGAGATGAAAATCTGGGGGTATCAAGGCAATGCAAATTTGGGTGGGGCTTCCCACCCCAGGCCCTCCCTTGGCACCTTCCCCAGCCCTGCTGGGCCGGCCCAACCAGTCCAACCCCTGCTCCCCAAGGCACTGTCAGGCCTCCAGCTGCTCTCAGGTTTCAGAAGGGTGAGGTGAGAAAGGGGTTCGTGCTCTTATTAGCTTTGCAATTCTGCCCAGGGGTGTGGCCCTGAGCTGAGAGGCTAGAAACCTGGATTCTCATCGCATTTCAGCTGGGTGGCCTTAGCCAAGGTCTGTCCCTCTCTGGGCTTCAATTTATTGATCTTTAAAATGGACTAGTCAGAGGAGATTGAAATAACTTCTAGTGTTCCTTCCAGTTTTCCACTATGTAGACAGACTCTCAAAGTTGAAAGGGAACCTGGAGGTCATCTAGTTTAATCTGACCTTCTTACAAATGGGGAAACTGAGGCCCAGTAAGGTTAAAGGCATTGTTTAAGTCAGAAATACCATTACCTTGGCTTCCCTGGTGGCGCAGTGGTTAAGAATCCGCCTGCCAATGTAAGGGACACGGGTTCGAGCCCTGGTCTGGGAAGATCCCACATGCCACGGCGTAACTAAGCCCGTGCACCACAACTACTGAGCCCGTGCTGTAGAGCTCACGCTCCACAACAAGAGAAACCACTGCAATGAGAAGCCCGTGCACCGCAACCAAGAGTAGCCCCAGCTCTGCGCAATTAGGGAAAGCCCGCATGCAGCAACGAAGACCCAACGCAGCCAAAAATAAATAAATAAAATAAATAAAATGTTAAAATAAATAAATAAATAATACCCTTTAATAACAAGAAGAGTTAAGATTTTAAAAACAAGAGGTCCAGGCTAAATTTGGGATTGAAACCCACAGAGACCAGGCAGTAACAAAAGTGAGAGATGCACAGCTTGTAGGGGCTGTTGGAGGCTGCAGAATCCCATCAGTGACAACTCAGCTTCAACAGACTGTTGCCCTGTAGAAAGGCAGTGTTTCCAGATTCTCTTGAGTTTTTCAGGAAAGCTGGAAGTCCATAATTTAATGAGAAATCACCTGCTTTTATTATACACTGACAACCCAGTAAAAACCAACTACACACACTACTATCTATAAAATAGGTAAAGAACAAGGTCCTCCTGTAGAGCACAGGGAACTATATTCAAAGTCTTGTAATAAACTATAATGGAAAAGAATGTGAAAAAGAATACATACATATATATGTATATACATCTGAATCACTATATGTATATAGTTTCTGAATCAGAAACTAACACATTGTAAACCAGCTATACTTCAATTAAAAAAAAAAAGTAAAAATTCTAAGAAACACCACATAGACCAACAAATGATATTTGAGGCTTGTGTTGCTGTCTGTGACGTCTTCACATGCATTTGAGGTGGTAAGCATTCCTTACTAAATCTGAAATTGAGCAGGACCCTGTGGGACATTCCTGGGTACAACAACCTTTCCATGTCCCCCGTTTCTCGTTTGTAGAAAAAGGGTTTTAGTCTCCTAGACCTTCCCTGAGTTCCAAAGAGCAGATTCAAGCAGCTACTAATCAGGGAAGTGAGGGAGTGCAGAAACGAAGGAAGAGAAGCCAACAAAAAGTAGTTCAGCGATGAAGCAGAGTCCTAGCTTCTCAGCGGATGTACACAACAATCTGACACGTCTTTGAGTTGTTCTGCAAGAACTAAGGCTCCCACCCAGATGGAGGATGGTGAGGACATGCTGAGACCCCAGACTCGTCAGAGCCAGGAGGCTGATGGTTGAGATTCCTGGGACACCACCCTGTGACCTCACTACCAACCAATCAGAAGAAAGTCATGCACCCTGCAGCCGGCACCCAGATGTTGCCTTCAAAAACTATTCCCCGAAAACCACTGGGAGGTTATGGTCTTTTGAGCAGGCGCTGCCTATTCACCTTACTTGGCCCTGCAATAAAACTTCCTCAGCTCCACACTCCAATGTTTCAGTTTGTTTGGCCTCACTGTGCATCAGGTGTGTGACCTTTGGGTTCAGCAACAAGGGCACTTCCCACACCAGGCTTTACGCTCAGACTGGGTCTCCAACTGCACACAAGCAAGGCTGGGAGGTCATCCTGAGCCATGTTATTCCAGGGCTCAGACCCAGTTGCTCCTCCAGGAAGCCCATGATGATGAACATTAGAGTGGCAACAACTTTCAAAGTTGCAACCCATCACTCCTAGAATGTGGGTTCTTCAAGGATAATGGTCTTGTTTTAGTCATTGCCACTTTTGTTTGTTTGTTTGTTTTGGCCGCACCATGCAGCATGTGGGATCTTAGTTCCCTAACCAGGGATCGAACCCGTGCCCCTCGCAGTGGAAGAGTGGAGTCTTAACCACTGGACCACCAGGGAAGTCCTGTAATTGCCACTTTTATGTACGTGTGCATCTATTGTATGCCAGGTGCTTTATGTCAACCTTGGTCATACATTTGAATCATCTGGGATTAAAAAAAAAAACAAAACCAACCTTGGGTCCCACCTCCAGAGATTTAGGTGTAGTTGGTCTGGAGTATGGCCTGGAGATTGGGAATTGTAAAAGCTCTGCAGAGAAGTGCAGTGTGCAGTCCTGGCTAAGAATGATGGCCTGATGGTCTGGACCATTTAAAATTTTACACTGGCTCTTTTGCCAGATGTTTCTATTTCCCCCAGATGGTCTGAGAATTATTAGACTCAAGATTGCCGACCACCTGCACTTTGTATTACTTTAACCTGATTTCTTGTCTTTTGGTATTAATACTCTTGGATAGTATCTTGTTTGTCTTGTCAACTAAGAAACAAACAAACAAACAATCAAACAAACCCAAAAATGAGAGTTGTGAGTTTCAGTTTTCTTTGGGGACTTACTGAGGACTGTAGCCGAGGAGACAGCCTCTCAGGTAGTCCTGAGGAACTGCTCTGAAAAGGTGAAGGGAGTTGGGGGAGAGGTCAGTATATGTGTAATTCTGGTGAAAGTGTTCATGCAATCAAGCACACATCTCGGTAGAAGGTTGCTGCTAGTCACAAGGAACAGATATCTTAGTCAATGGTTTTAGTGCTTTTCTAATTACGGGAAGATGCAAGAATCAGGTTCATAAAAATTCTTCCTGGGGCTTCCCTGGTGGTGCAGTTGTTGAGAGTCCGCCTGCCGATGCAGGGGACACGGGATCGTGCCCAAGTCTGGGCGGCTGCTGGGCCTGCGCGTCCGGAGCCTGTGCTCCGTGGCGGGAGAGGCCACAACAGTGAGAGGCCCGCGTACCGCAAAAAAAAAAAAAAAAAAAAAAAAAAAAAAAAAAAAAAAAAAAATCTTCCTGAACATATCTAACTATCTAAAGGCCTGTTCTATCAGTTTTCCCAGAGCACAGTGTCTCATCCTAATCTCCTTCCTGAACCCCTTTCAGGCTGCACTGTAGGTAGAACTGGATGGTGAGCAACATTCTTTTTTTACTCTTTACTTGTTGATTGCTTTTCTTGAATAGACCCTAGTTTTTGCGGAGGTGGGGTAGGGTTATAGGAATGGGGGCAGGGCCTTTATTTTGTCTGACTTGAATCTATAAGTATTTTTTGAATGAGTGAATACTTAGTACTGGGAGGTACTTTGTTGTTGTTTTTATTATTATTATTAATCCTTGTTTTACAAATGAGGAAACTGAGCCCAGAGAGGTTAAGGCCTCTGCTCAGCTCTTACAAGACAAGCCTGGGTCTGCCTGACTGCAAGCAAGCACTCTGAACAAGCTACTGTCCTGTTCTTTCTTGCATCTTCCTTATGGCCTTGGCTTCCAGTCACTGTGTCTCTGGCTTTGCGCAGTCTCCTCCAAAGCCCTCCAGATGGAGATGTCAGGTGCTCTAATTCCCAAGGGATGTGCCCCCTCATTGAGAGGTTCTCCTAAGTGGCCAGGAGATTTGACCTTTTACTGCCCAAGACCATGGACTTCTTGTGTGAAGGAGTGAGGCTGAGAGAATGGAGACTTTAGGAGCTGTGAGGAAATGATGTAGGGCTGCACCCTGAAGTCCTGCAGTCCTTGCAGTTTCCCAGCCATGAGACTGAAGAAAGAACCCAGAGGGAGTCAGGGACAGAGGCATCAACTATTGGATAGGGAATCTTGCAAGTCAGAGGCAAGTGTCCTGGAACGACCCCCCCACCGTGTACGGATGGCAGCTGGCAGGACACAGCTGTAATCTCCGCTACACAGGGGAGGAGGAGGCTATTAGTTACAGGGGGCATGGTGTCAGAAGGGCTCCTTAGTTGCCAGGGGGACTGTTGGAGCCTCTCCCCCCCACCCCCAGCCCTTGGGGTTAGTAACCCTTGCGAGGGGGGTCACTGTTTCCTGTTGATAACTGAACATACTGGAGCCATTCTGCTTCAAGGACTAGAAACATCATTAGCTGGGTGTCCAGCTGATCATGCAGGTAGTTGCTGATTAACCTTTCACCTTATACATACACACAATGGAATATTACTCAGCCATTAAAAAGAATGAAATAATGCCATTTGCAATGACATGGATGACATGCAGATTGTCAGTCATACTGAATGAAGTTAAGTCAGACAGAGAAAGAGAAATATCATAGGATATCATAGGATATGCGGAATCTAAAAAGAAAATATACAAATGAACTTATTTACCAAACAGAAACAGACTCACAGACTTAGAAAGTGAACTTATTGTTACCAGTGGGGAAGGGTGGAGAAAATGAACTTATTGTTACCAGTGGGGAAGGGTGAACGGAAGGGATAGTTAGGGAGTTTAGAATTGACAAAATAAAGGCCCTGCCCCCATTTCTATAACCCTACCCCACCTCCACAAAAACTAGGGTCTATTCAAGAAAAGCAATCAGCAAGTAAAGAGTAAAAGAATGTTGCCCAGGGCTTCCTTGGTGGCGCAGTGGTTGAGAGTCCACCTGCCGATGCAGGGGACACGGGTTCGTGCCCCGGTCCGGGAAGTTCCCACATGCCGTGGAGCGGCTGGGCCCATGAGCCATGACCGCTGAGCCTGCGCATCCGGAGTCTGTGCTCCGCAACGGGAGAGGCCACAACAGTGAAAAAAAAAAAAGAAAAAAAAAGAATGTTGCCCACCATCCAGTTCTACCTACAGTACAGCCTGAAAGGAGTTCAGGGAGGAGATTAGGATGAGACACTCTGTGCTCTGGGAAAACTGACAGAACAGGCCTTTAGATAGTTAGATATGTTCAGGAAGAATTTTTATGAACCTGATTCTTGCATCTTCCCGTAATTAGAAAAGCACTAAAACCACTGACTAAGATATCTGTTCTTTGTGACTAGCAGCAACCTTCTACCGAGATGTGTGCTTGATTGCATGAACCCTTTCATTAGTCTGACACCTCTTATACCTCTGAGGGAACAGCCTCAGGAGAAGTGAGTTCTAGTTTTGCTTCTGCTATGTGACAGTGGACAAGTCCTCTCACTCAGGGGGCCTGAAATTGCACTTGTATATAATGAAGAGGTTGCGCTAGATGAGAGAGGGAAGGGATTATCAGAATGGGAGGAAGTTGTGCAATTAGAAAAGCATATTAAAAGATCAGGTAAAGTCTGGAGCTTAGTTAATACATCAATGCTGGTTCTTAGTTTTTATAAAAAAAAATACCCTTATATCTTAATGTTAACAATGGGGGAAACTAGGAGAGAGTTTTGCACTGTTTTTGCAACTTTTCTGTAATCTAAAATTAATTCCAACATTAAAAATTTCTTTTAAAAGATGATTAGGTTGTTTTAAATTCTATTAATGCGTTCATTTACTCAACAAAGATTGCCTATTATGTGTCACATTACTAGTGACCAGAAGTCATGGTTCCACCCCTTGTGGGGTTTACAATCTAGCTGTAATTTGGCAGGAATAGGGTCCCTATTGCTTTTTAAAAAATTAAACCTCAACTACAAAGTGTAGTAGCTTAGGGAAATCTTGGCTGCCTAGGTACACATAAGCAGAATCCTTGCTCTATCACTTCTTAGCTGTGTGACCTTGGCAAAGCGAACCTGCCTTATCATGTATGTTTCCTCATTGGTAAAGTGGGGCAAAAAAATGGATTCCCTCCTAAGCGCTTGGCATGCATTAAAGCACTTACTAAAAGTTAACATTATCACTATAATAATTATTTAAAAGACACAGTGATTTGTAACACAGCTAAGGGGAAGAGTAGTATAGACAGGGAGCATATTTTTGTCAAGAAGGACTTGGGCGAACGAAAACACGACGGCCCTTCCAGCAGTGACGGTTCACAGCGCGGGTTCAGAAACAACAGCCCCGCCTCTCCCTCGCACTCCGGCCCCGCCCCTCCCCGTACTCGACCCGCCCCTTTTCTCCTCAGACTCTGCCTTCGCCACTGAAGGCGGGGCCTGTCGCCCATGGGCGATGGGCGGGGCTAAAGGAGGAACCTTTGGGGGCGGAGCCGGGAGAGCTCTGTCCAATCCCTGGCTCCGAAATCTCAGATCCGGAGGGGGCGGGACGCACGGGGAAGTGGCCGCACTAAGCCTTGCATAGCAATGCACAGCTTTGCATAACCAATACAGGCAGGCATTTAAAGGCGTTGTCGCCTCCACGAACCTTGTAGTTAACCCGGTGAGGACCCACCCTTTGCGATGAGCCCCCTGATGCAGGCTCCTCTCCTCATCTCCCTGGGCTTGCTTCTCGCCGGCCCAGCGGCTGCGGCACGCATCTTCTCGAACCGGGTGAGCACCCTCTCCATTAGGAGGCTGCTTCCAGCATCCCAGCCCAGCTCGGGATGTGCGGGCTGGGGTGGGATATGGAGGTGGCCTCTCCGGTCTCTAGAATTACTTCTTTGCAGCAGAGCCTCCCAAAGTCACTAACTGTGGGACTCTGAGTGGGTCCTTTGCTCTCTGCGGGTTTCAGTTTCCCCATCTGTACAGAGGGGTGGGCTGTAAGGCTTTGCTCTGCTCCAGACTGTTTTGGAAGGGTTAATCTCAGTCCCGTCTGTACTCCTGTCCTCTTTCCAAACGTCTGAGTGAAATTTTACGGAACTGCAAGACCAAGGCTCTAATCCCAGGCCCAGAGACGCAGCCCCGTATACGTGCCCTCTCTTTTCCGCCATGAAAATGCCTGGTACCCTTCCCCTCCCCTCTGTTCTGCTCTGAGGCGCTGCTCCTCCTCGTGGGTGGGTGGGTTTGAGAGGCTCTTCAGGCCAGAAGGTCCATAGTTGCTCCTCTGGCGACAAAGGTGCAGCCCTGCTCCTGGGTGTGAGGCATGGAGAGGCAACAGCCTACAAGCTTCTCCCTTGTCTTCTCAGTCACCCTGTGCTCCAGACCCTGGGGAAGGAGAAGTTCTGTCATTCTGAGAAGTAGAGAAGCCTAGTTCCATGGCCTCTTTGCTGCATACCTGGGGGCCAGACACTTAGTATCTCTGGCAGCAGTCAAAGAGAGAGGCCCAGCCTAGGTCCCCTCCCGCCAACCTCCTTGGAAATATTTGTCAGAGCCAGGAACAGGGCAGTGTGAGGGAAAGTGGGATAGGACTAGGAGGCTTGGCTTCTGATTCCTCCTCTGTCTCTAATCCATGGGAGTGGCATTTGGGCTCCTTAAGCCTTGGTCTCCTTATCTGTACAATGGGCTCGATAGTACCAACCTGCCTTTCTTTGATGGTTGTGGGTGAAGGGAAATGCTTCCATGGATGGAAAAGCTCTTATATTTTAAACTCATAAAGTGATAGAAGCCAGTGGGCTCGGCCTCACCCTGCCCCAGGGGCAAGGAGTCTATTTTGCCTATTGAATGGATGAGCAAAGAACTCTTGGCATTATTGGCCTGGAGGGTTCACAGTTAGTCCCTGAGTGTAGGTTGAGAATGTTTCTCTTGGCTCCAGGTCTGACCACTATGAGGTGGTGTGGCTAAGTCTGGAACCAGTCTTACACCCCCGCTCTCCTTCGTGTCTTGGCTGTGGATGCCGTCCCAGACCAGAGGGTCTTACATTGGCAGTTTTAGAGAGGCCATGAGACATCAGGGAGTTCACCCACTTTACCCAGCCCCATAGAGGATAGTGGACTCATCTGAGATTACACAGCAAGGGGCACTTTCCATTCTTATCTGCTATCATCCGGGTCTTCTCTGGGCTCATGTGATTCGGAACCCTTACCCTGAAACCCTGGGCCACATGAAGGCTGTGGGGTGATAGTGAGTGTTCGAGCATTGGGAAACCGGAGTTCCAGTTCCTCTTCTAGCATTAACCGGGTCTCATGACCCTGGGCTGTGGTGATCCTTAGATAAAAGGGGAGAATGTCTAGCCCCAGGCTGGGTGCAAAATAGGTACTTAACAGACTCTCTGATAACTGTCTAATGTCATTTATTGTGCACATACTATGTGCTATGTGTTGAGCCAGGTGCTTTGCTCTTTATTTCCCTAATAAACTTTTTTAGGGGAGTAATTTTAGACTTACAGAAAAGTTGTAAAGACAGTACAGAGTTCCCACACACTCCTCACTCAGTTTCCCCTAATGTTAACATCTTGCATTACCATGGTACATTTGTCAAGACTGAGAAACCAACATAAGTACATTACCACTAGCTAAACTCTCGACTCTATTTGGATTCTACCAGTTTTCCCATTAATGTCCTCTTTCTGTTCCAGGATCCAATCTCGGGCACCACATTTCATGTGTTGTCCTGTCTCCCCAGTCTCCTCTGGTCTGTGACAGTTTCTCAGACTTGTTTTTTCACGGCTGTGACAGTGTCGAGGAGTTGTGACCTGTACTTTCTGTACTTTCTGTATACAAACTTCTCACTCTTACAGTGAGAAGATATAGTTATGCCCATTTAATATATGAGGAAATTGAGCCTCAAGAGGGGTCAACTGACGCATGTTCTCAGCTAGTGAGAGTGGCTGAGATATGGTTTTAATTCAGGTCTGTGATTTGGACCCATATTTCTGCCTCCACAGCTGTGCCTTTGCCCCCTGCCATACGTTGCCTCTTCCCACACGTTAGCCTAGGCTGGGATGACAAATATCTGGTGCCAGGCCTGCCCTTAGTGGGCATTGCTAACACATTATGCTTCCTCTTCCGGATGAGATTGGACTCAGCTGCAGAATTCACTGCGACAGAAGCCTCTAGTCAGCCATCGAGAAACCACCTTGTTAAGTCTCCCCAGAGCCTGAGGGAAGGAGGACCCGGGTACTCTGGACACTTCCTCCAGCCTGGAATCAATCCTCGCTGTGAATCAGGCTGCCTTGGAATTTGTGAAAGCAGCTCTAGAAAATGCCTAGTCCTCCTACCCACCCTCCAGCCCAACTCTTAATCCCAGGCATACTTTCATTTGATAGTGGCCTTCTAATTGGTCTCCTGTGTTCTAAACTTGACCCTCTGCAGTCCATTCTCAACCATAAACCAGGGCATGGCCCTCTCCTGCAATGGCGTTCCATTGCACTTATAGGAAATCCAGCCTCCTGATGATGACCTATGAGGTCTGGCGTGAACTAAACGACCCTGCCACCCCTCTAAGCTTACTTGGGTGCCTCATCCACTACATCTAGCCCACTGGCCTTGTAGGGCCCAGAGCAGCTGAGCATCTTCCCAGTGCGGAGCCTTTGCCCATGCTCCCTCTGCCTGAACATTCTTTCAGTACTTGCATGGCTGACTCCTCATCTTGCAGGATTATAACTTCCTCATCACCCTATTTAAGTGAGTCCTTTGTTACTGTCAACATGACCCTCTGTTTGTTTCTTGTATGGCACCCAGAGATCATAGTGGGTAATATTTATTTACATTGGACTGTAAGCTCCTCACCGAAGGGAAGGCACATTTCTAATTGTTTACCTGTATGAACAGCCCTTGGCCCCAAGCCTGTGATCACTGCTTCATAAATATCTGCAGAATGAATGCTGAAGGAAACATTTGTTGGTACCTACCCTGTCTAAGGGGCTGTGGGGAATGAAGGGATGAATCAGGCCTTTCTTAGTCATGGCCCAGTGCTTCATTCCAAGGGACAGAAGCCCATTCCAAGAAGCTCAAGTAAAGGGAAGTTTATTCCAGGTACACAAGGAATCTCATGGAACTAATGGCAGGCAGTGGTGGCTGGGATGTCCAATGGCTATCATTTAGGGAGCCAGCTCGTGCTTTGTGCCTGGCATTGTGTTATGAGCTCTATGTACATGCTCTCACCCTCGCAACAGGTCTGGGAGGAAAGTAGAAATGACTCCACTTAAAAGATGTGGAAAAAAAAAAAAAAAAAGATGTGGAAATTGCAGCTCCAAAGGGGAAACTGGCCTGTAGAGTCACATGATATGGTGGTCGAGCTATGATTTCAAGCCATGTCTGCCAACTAAAGCCTTGATTTACCTATATCTTAGTCTAAAACCATGCCCTTGGCTGTTCCCCCTCACTGCCTATTTAGATAGGGGGCCGGAGGCAGGGGGTGACTCTGTCTGTTGTCTTTTCCACAGACCAGCAGAGCCCTTAGTTCTTGTCCCTTTGGCTTGGTCATGAGTCTAGGTGTTCTGGCTCTGTCTTAAAGCTTATGACCCCATGACAGCTCAAAGCCCAAAGTCCTCTGAATGATTTTGCCTCTGTCTCACTTCCCAAGTTGGAGGCAGAGAGAATCTGTCCGCCTGGCCTGGGTTAAGTATTCTCTTTTGACCCACCTACCTGTGGCTGTGCTGATGACGGGGGTCAACTTGGGGACGTGGGACTGGCAGGTTTTCCTTCTAAGATGGGATGTGCGTGGTGGGAATGCTGAAAGCCTCTCGTAGGTGGCCTTCATGGGGCTGGGAAAGGTGTGAGTGGGTGGGCAGAGTCTGCATGGTATAGGAAGTGTTAAAGATCATAGACAGTGTTCTGTGGGAGTGGGGAGTCAGTGGTCATGTGTAGTTGGACACGATGGTGGAATCAGGAATCAGGAGACCTCTTGGGGGATATGGAGGAAGAGGAGGGGATATGGCTCAGCAGGGGGGAGGGGAATGACGTGGGGTGCGGGACAGGGCAGGTCATGGACAATGGGAGTTAAGAAAGCACTGGTTAGGATTGCGCAAGTTTGTTCACTAGGGATTGTTCATCAACAGATGGCCCACTGGGGATCTTTTCAGGTGTGTCCTAGTCCCTCCCTGGGCTAATTGTGCCTCCTTGAGGGTAGGGTGTTAGATGTTATGTTTCCCACTGTGTTTTGTGTTCCCTATTGTTCCTGGCCCTGGATTGGGCCTGGGGTGTGACGTGAATAAGGTTCTGGTCATGGGCTGCAAAGCCGAATCCTCCAAAAGCCTCCCTCTAAGGAGATGCCAAGACTAGCTGGAGAGGAGTGGGGAGCAGGGAGGTGAGAGATCAGAGAAGGTATCTACCAAAGTTGGATATGGTTAGTCTCCTATTCTGAAGTTCAAGGTCTGTGATTCTGTGCTCTATAGTTCACGGCACACTTTGGGGAGACTGTCTTTTAGTTTAGTCCT
>RJWK010007289.1:0-33322 GCA_004363435.1 Platanista minor
CCCTCTTGCGTCTCCCTCCTTCCCACCCTCCCCATCCCACCCATCCAGGTGATCACAAAGCACTGAGCTGATCTCCCTGTGCTATGCGGCTGCTTCCCACTAGCTATCTATTTTACGTTTGGTAGTGTACATATTTTCTGAAGTTTTAATGGTCTAAACTTTATTTTGAAATACATGGAAATGCAATTAGGTAATGTGAACTTCCTGAATATGAAACACAAAAAACTGGCATGAAGTTAACTTGGTATCTTTAAATTGTATATATTATTTGAAATATTTTATTGAACTAACAGAAGATATTTCAGGTTATTAATTATAGTCAATTTAAAAATCAACTCTAGATTGGGAAATAATTATCCATGAATATCTCACATTTTGCCTGATCTGGATCTTCTGAGCAAAGGTATTTACAGACAAGTTAAGAATGTTTTTATATAAGCTAATATTGTGGGATAGTAAAATTTGGAGTTGTCTCCTTCCCTTAAGATATTCCAGAGTGGTAAAGATAAAGAACCCTTCTTGGAGATTTGCTTACACTCTGGAGTAAAGTTAAGGTCCCTCTCACAAAGTGGATAAACAGTTCATCAGCAGCTGTATATATGGTCAGAGTTTCCTAATTCTAAAGTTTACCCCCTTAATCTATTGCATGTGCAGGTAACATTCAACCTTCCGTACATCACCCTGTGGAGACTGAGACCCAGGGAACTGGTGTTATGAATTTACTCTAGCTGATGTTTTTGCTGTAAGTAATAAACTTTATCTCTCATCTAGATGTCTTATGATTTTATGTATATTGTTATAGACTGAATGTTTGGGTCCCCCTTCCCCGAAAAATTCATATTTTGAAATCCTCATCCCTATGTCATGAAGGTAGAGCCTTCATAAATGGGATTAGTGCTCTTATGAGAAGAAACATGAGAGCTTGCTCTCTCTCTGCTCCCTGCCATGTGAGTACACAACAAGAAGGCCATCTGAAAATGAGAAAGAGAGTTCTCACCAGACATTCCATCTACCAGCACCTTGATCTTGGACTTTCTAGCCTCCAGAACTGTGAAAATAAAGTTTTGTTGTTTAATCTATCCAGTCCATAGTAATTTGTTACAGCAGGCTAAACTGATTAAGGCAGAAGCATATATATGCTGGCAAGTTGGGTAAAAACTCACACCCTTTACAATTTCTGACTTAAATTTGTTGAGGTATAAATTCCATAAAATCAAACCTAATAAAATAATTTTAAATGTAGAGTTTGATGAGCATTGACACGTATACATAAATGGAACAGCTGCCATGATCATGATATAGAATTTGTCCATCATCCAAAAATGTTCACTTGTGCTTATTCTCAACCGCCTCCATACCCTCAGATATAGTCAAACACTGATATGTTTCATAAACTATGGATTGGATTTGTCTTTTCTGAAGTTTCATATAAGGGAATCATGCAGTACATATCTACTCTTGTGTTTGATTTATTTCATTTATGATAACATTTCTGAGATCCAGTCATGTCATTGCTTGTTATAGTAAAAACACATTCTTTAGAATTGTTGATATCCAGTGTATGAATATTCTACAAGGTATTTATACATTCTGCTATTGAGAAATAACTGGGCTGTTTTCCAGTTTGGAGCTACTATGATAAATCTATGATTAGTTTGCAAATCTTTGTATGGAAACACATTTTATTCCTCTTGGGTAAATATATAGGAATATTACCAGCCTTAAAAAGGGGATCTTGCCATTTGCAACAACATGGGTGAAGCAGGAGGACATTATGCTAAGGGAAATAAGACAAACACAGAAAGAAAAAGACTGCATGTTTTCACTTACCTCTGGAATCTAAAAAGTTGATTCACAGAAGCAGAGAGTAGAAAGGTGGTTACCAAGGGCAGGGAGGTGGAGGAAATGAAGATATGTTGGTCAAAGAGTACAGAGCTGTGGTTATGTAGGATGAATATGTTCTAGAGATCTAATGTACAGCAGAATGACAATCCTTAATATCACTGTACTGTACACTGGAAATTTGCTAAGAGTAGATTTCAGATGTTCTTATCAAAAAAAAAGTTAGCTATGTGAGGAGATGAATATATTAATTAGCTTGATTGTAGTAATCATTTCACTATATGTATATGTATACCAGAATATCAGGTTGTAGACCTGACATATATAATTTTTACTTAAAATTCTCTTTTGATTGCATATGATAGAGTTAAACAGAAACACATCACTCAAAATAACATTGAATAAAATATAGTTGATGTGTATTTCTTTATTGTGTAAAGTTTGGATGTAAGAACTCCAGGACTGATCAGGAAGTTTCGCAAAATTATTGGAACTCAGATTCCTTCATTTCTGCTACTTCACCAGTCTCAGAATATAGCTTCCATCTTATGGTTGAAAATGACTGCTACAACAATCTCTTCTCCATACTAAGCAGCAGGAAAATGGAAGGGCTAAAAAGTAAAATGGTGTCTTCCTCATTCTAAGAATACTTGCTAGAAATTGCACAGACATCACTGCTTACAGTCTATTGGCCATAGATTAACTTTAAGAAGGAGGGGAAGGTGGTAGCTAAGAAATATGATAGTTTTTTTTTTTTTCCTCAAGCCACATGTCCAGATAAAACTCAGATTCTTTTATTAAGTAACTGGGAACTGGTTCTTAGGGAACAACTAGTAAAAACATCTCTGTCTTATATTACATCTCACCTAAAATGTTTCATTCTAAGAGATTCATTCTATAAAATGTGTATAAATTCATCATAAATTATAATGTGTTCAATGACCTGTATCATATTTAACTCTTCTATCTCAACTTCTGTGTCACCATCACCTCAAATTCTAAGTCCAGACACAGGATAATCCATTTTTTTTGCAAAACTGTGTTTGTGTCACCAAAGGTTCTATCAGATGAGCTATACAAATACTTAAGAACGATTAAAAATAATACAGAATGAGGGATTTATTATAGAGATTCAACTCTAAGCAGGAGTGGAGGTAGTGAAGTCTATGTGTGCAAGGATATTGTCTAAATCTGAGGTCAAACCACAAAAGGTATGACTTCTCTAGGCCAGTGGTCCGAAAGGAAAGCTGAATGTGGAGGAAAGCAATAAGAAACCAGAACCACGATGATGAGCTGGAAGTTACATCTGTCTCTGAAATCTACTTCAATGATAGGATTGCCATGGAGGAGAAGCTGACTCCCTTGAGCATAGATCTGCTCATACTCCTGGCCGAGGATTTGGAGAATCCAGGGAAGAACATTCAGCAGGAGAGAAAGATGCTGCATACCTGCATGTTGAGCTGTGCCAAAAAGGTAAGCCGACATTGCCATGTGTTTGGTGCCCCAAGCCAACCTTCAAAATATGAAACACTGTCAATGCTCTCTCACTTCTGCCTTCCAGATAACATGCAAATTTTTTTATGGTCATCTATAGACTAGAACAATGCTGGGAAGGGGATTCTTGGAAAGATAGTTAGAGCACAGCTAAGTTGGCCCAGCATAAAACTCTATGTGTTATTTGGGTATCATTTTTAAAACATATTTCTTGAAGATTCCTTTCCATAACCTCTAAGATGAGGTAAATTGCTAAAATGTAGCACAATAGCATTTCTTCAGTCATACAAGAGTTTTTTTCTTTCTTATTACTCCTGATATCTGCTCTACAAAATGGAAAAATGAAACTTTTCAGGTTAGAAAAAAGGAAATACAGCTTCTTCGTTGATAAAGGAGTTTTAAAAGTTCATCATTTTGTCCATATTTTCCCACTTAGAACAGTTTTTAGAATTTATAGAACTGATATCATTGAATTATTTTACTTGCACAATTTTAAGAATTATTCCTGTTTTGTGTTTTCTATATTCACTGAGGTTTTTCTTTCCAAAGGATAACTTAGGTAAAGAAAGACAGAAAAATAGAGCAATATAGTGGGTTATTTGTGAATCTTAACCTAGCCTAAAATCCTTTGATATTTGTTGTGCATTAAACTTTCAACTCCCTTTACACATCTCTACCGTATACATGAATGTTGGAAAGCAATGCAGTATTTTTGCTTTAAAAAAGTGTCCTTCTTTATTATTTCATGGAACTAGAAGATATAAACCAGCATGTAAAGATAATCACCAAGGAAAAACAATGAGTACTCTTTCTCAGGGTGCCTGGCCTCCATTAAATTTCAATACCTGTAGAGAAAATATTTCGAATGAAAGCAAAAATATAACAGACAAAACCTGTATTTCCTACATAAAAATTAAATCCTCAAAATTATTTCCAACATACCTGCTTTCTAGCTATAGAAGTATCTTTACTTTATTGAACTTAACTTTACATTTAGAATGATTTACTAGGTTAAGAGATGTAAAGTCAGGACCATGGGATTGTACAAAGTATTAAATATGAATTATGTCAGTGTAACAGGTTTTTAATTTTTTTTTGTAACAGCGTTATTGGAGTATAATTTCTTTATAATGGTGCATTCGTTTCTGCTTTATAACAAAGTGAATCAGTTATACACATACATATGTTCCCATGTCTCTTCTCTCTTGCATCTCCTTCCCTCCCACACTCCATATCCCACCCCTCTAGGCGGTCACAAGCCACCTAGCTGATCTCCCTGTGCTATGAGGCTGCTTCCCACTAGCTATCTATTTTAGGTTTGGTAGTGAATATATGTCCATGCCATGTTCTCACTTTATCACAGCTTACCATTCTCCCTCCCCATATCCTCAAGGCCATGCTCTAGTAGGTCTGTGTCTTTAATCCTGTCTTACCCATAGGATCTTCATGACCTTTTTTTTTTTTTTTTCTTAGATTGCATATATATGTGTTAGCATTCGGTATTTGTTCTTCTCTTTCTGACTTACTTCACTCTGTATGACAGACTCTAGGTCCATCCACCTCACTACAAATAACTCAATTTCGTTTCTTTTTATGGCTGAGTAATATTCCATTGTATATATATGCCTCATCTTCTTTATCCATTGTTCTGTTGATGGAAAATTAGGTTGCTTCCATGTCCTGGCTATTGTAAATAGAGCTACAATAAACATTTTGGTACATTACTCTTTTTGAATTATGGTTTTCTCAGGGTATATGCCCAGTAGTGGGATTGCTGCGTCATATGGTAGTTCTATTTTTAGTATTATAAGGAACCTCCATACTTTTCTGCATAGTGGCTGTATCAATTTACATTCCCACCAACAGTGCAAGAGGGTTCCCTTTTCTCTACACCTTCTCCAGCATTTACTGTTTCTAGATTTTTTGATGATGGCCATTCTGACTGGTGTGAGATGATATCTCATTATAGTTTTGATTTGCATTTCTCTAATGATTAATGATGTTGAGCATTCTTTCATGTGTTTGTGGGTAATCTGTATATCTTCTTTGGAGAAATCTCTATTTAGGTCTTCTGCCCATTTTTAGTTTGGGTTGTTTATTTTTTTGTTATTGAGCTGCATGAGCTGCTTGTAAATTTTGGAGACTAATCCTTTGTCAGTTATTTCATTTGCAAATATTTTCTCCCATTATGAGGGTTGTCTTTTGGTCCTGTTTATGGTTTCCTTTGATGTGCAAAACCTTTTAAGTTTCATTAGGTCCCATTTGTTTATTTTTGCTTTTATTTCCATTTATCTAAGAGGTGGGTCAAAAAGGGTTTTGCTGTGATTTATGTCAGAGAGTGTTTTGTCTATGGTTTCCTCTAAGAGATTGATAGTGTCTGGCCTTACAGTTAGGTCTTTAATCCATTTTGATTTTATTTTTGTGTATGGTGTTAGGGACTGTTCTAATTTCATATTTTACATGTTGCTGTCCAGTTTTCCCAGTACCAGTTATTGAAGAGGCTGCCTTTTCTTCCACTTTATATTCTTGCCTCCTTTATCAAAGATAAGGTGACCATATGTGCGTGGGTTTATCTCTGGGCTCTCTATCCTGTTCCATTGATCTATATTTCTGTTTTGGGGCCAGTACCATACTGTTTTGATTACTGTAGCTTTGTAGTATAGTCTGAAGTCAGGGATCCTGATTCCTCCAGCTCCGTTTCTCGTTCTCAAGATTGCGCTGGCTATTCGGGGTCTTTTGTGTTTGCATACAAATTGTGAAATTTTTTGTTCTAGTTCTGTGAAAAATGCCAGTGGTAGTTTGATAGGGATTGTATTGAATCTTTAGATTGCTTTGGGTAGTAGAGTCATTTTCACAATGTTGATTCCTCCAATCCAAGAACATGGTATATCTCTCCACCTATTTGTTTCATCTTTAATTTCTTTCAATAGTGTCTTATAATTTTCTGCATAAAGGTCTTTTTCTCCTTCGGTAGGTTTATTCCTAGATATTTTATTCTTTTTGTTGCAATGGTAAATGGGAGTGTTTTCTTAATTTCACTTCCATAGTTTTCATCATTAATGTATAGGAATGTCAGAGATTTCTGTGCATTAGCTTTGTATCCTGCTACTTTACCAAATTGATTGATTAGCTCTAGCAGTTTTCTGGTAGCACCGTCAGGATTCTCTACGTATGATATCATGTCATCTGCAAACAGTGACAGCTTAACTTCTTCTTTTCCAATTTGGATTCCTTTAAATTCTTTTTCTTCTCAGATTTCTGTGGCTAAAGCTTCCAAAAACTATATTGAATAAGAGTGATGAGAGTGAGCAACCTTGTCTTGTTCCTGATCTTAGTGGAAATGGTTTTAGTTTTTCACCATTGAGGATGATGTTGCCGGTGGGTTTGTCATATATGGCCTTTATTATGTTGAGAAAAGTTCCCTCTATGCCTACTTTCTGCAGGGATTTTTTGTTTTTGTTTTTGTTTTTTTGAGGTACATGGGCCTCTCACTCTTGTGGCCTCTCCCATTGCAGAGCACAGGTTCCAGACAAGCAGGCTCAGTGGCCATGGCTCACAGGCCCAGCGGCTCCGCAGCATGTGGGATTTTCCTGGACCGGGACACTAACCTGTGTCCCCTGCATAGGCAGTCGGACTCTCAACCACTGCACCACCAGGGAAGCCCTCTGCAGGGTTTTTATCATAAATGGGTGTTGAATTTTTTCGAAAGCTTTCTCATGCATCTATTGAGATTATCATATGGTTTTTCCCCTTCAATTTGTTAATATGATGTATCATGTTGTTTCATTTGCATATATTGAAGAATCCTTGCACTCCTGGAATAAACCCCACTTGATCATGGTGTATGATCTTTTTCATGTGCTGCTGGATTCTGTTTGCTAGTATTTTGTTGAGGATTTTTGCATCCGTGTTCATCGCTGATATTGGCCTGTAGTTTTCTTTCTTTGTGACATTTTTGTGGTTAGTCTTGGCAGGTTGTGCATTTCAAAAATTTGTCAATTTATTCCAGGTTGTCCATTTTATTGGCATAGAGTTGCATGCAGTAATCTCTCATGATCCTTCGTATTTCTTCAGTGTCAGTTGTTGCTTCTCCCTTTTCATTTCTAAATCTTCCTATCTGAGTCTTCTCCCTTTTTTTCTTGAGGAGTCTGGCTAATGTTTTATCAATTTTATTTATCTTCTCAAAGAACCAGCTTTTAGTTTTATTGATCTTTGCTATCATTTCCTTCATTTCTTTTTCATTTATTTGTGATATGATGTTTATGATATCTTACCTTCTGCTAACTTTGAGGTTTTTTGGTTCTTCTTTCTCTAATTGCTTTAGGGGCAAAGTTAGTTTTTTTTTTTTTTTTTTTTTTTTTTTTTTTTTTTTTTTTTTTTTTTTTTTTTTTTTTTTTTTTTTTTTTTTTTTTTTTTTTTTTTTTTTTTTTTTTTTTTGAGATGTTTCCTGTTTCTTAAGGTAGGATTGTATTGCTATAAACTTCCCTCTTAGAACTGCTTTTGCTGCATCCCATAGGTTTTTGGTCATCTTGTCACCATTGTCATTTATTTCTAGGTATTTTTTGATTTCCTCTTTGATTTCCTCAGTGATCACTTGGTTATTAAGTAGTGTATTGTTTAGCCTCCATGTGTTTGTATTTTTTACAGATCTTTTCCTGTAATTGATATCTAGTCTCACGGTGTTGTGGTCGTAAAAGATATTTGATACAATTTCAGTTTTCTTAATTTACCGAGGCTTGATTTGTGACCCAATATATGATCTATCCTGGATAATGCTCCATGAGCACTTGAGAAAAGTGTGTATTCTGTTGTTTTTGGATGAAATGTCCTATAAATATCAATTAAGTCCATCTTGTTCAATGTATCATTTAAAGCTTGTGTTTCGTTTTTTATTTTCATTTTAGATGATCTGTCCATTGGTGAAAGTGGGGGTGTTAAAGTCCACCTCTATGATGGTGTTACTGTTGATTTCCCTTTTTAAGGCTGTTAGTATTTGCCTTATGTATTGAGGTGCTCCTGTGTTGGGTGAATAAATATTTACAATTGTTATATCTTCTTTTTGGATTGATCGCTTGATCATTATATAGTATCCTTCTTTGTCTCTTGTAATAGTCTTTATTTTAATGTTTATTTTGTCTGATATGAGAATTGCTACTCCAGCTTTCTTTTGATTTCCATTTGCATGGAATATCTTTTCCCATCCCCTCACTTTCAGACTGTATGTGTCCCTAGTTTTGAAGTGGGTCTCTTGTAGACAACATATATATGGGTCTTGTTTTTGTATCCATTCAGCCAGTCTTTGTCTTTTGGTGGGAGCATTTAATCCATTTACATTTAAGGTAATTATCGCTATGTATATTCCTATTACCATTTTCTTAACTGATTTGTGTTTGTTATTGTAGGTCTCTTACTTGTCTTGTGTTTCTTGCCTAGAAAAGTTCCTTTAGCATTTGCTGTAAAGCTGGCTTGGTGGTGTTGAATTCTCTCAGCTTTTGCTTGTCTGTAAGGTTTTTAATTTCTCCATCAAATCTGAATTAGATCCTTGCTGGGTAGAGTAGTCTTGGTTGTAGGTTTTTCTCCTTTATCACTTTAAATATGTCCTCCCAGTCCCTTCTGGCTTGCATAGTTTTTGCTGAAAACCAGGTCACTTATCCATTCTTCTGCCTCGGTTTTTCTGCTATTGATCCCTTCTAGAGTATTTTTAATTTTATTTATTGTGTTGTTCATCATTGTTTGTTTACTCTGTAGTTCTTCTAGGTCCTTGTTAAATGTTTCATTCATTTTGTCTATTCTATTTCCAAGATTTTGCATCTTCTTTTTCAGGTAGACTTCCTATTTCCTCTTCATTTGTTAGGTCTGGTGGGTTTTTACCTTGCTCCTTCATCTGTTGTGTGTTTTTCTGTCTTCTCATTCTGCTTATCTTACTGTGTTTGGGATCTCCTTTTCGAGGCTGCAGGTTCGTAGTTCCCGTTGGTTTTGGGTTTTGTCCCAAGTGGTTAAAATTTGTTCAGTGGGTTGTGTAGGATTCCTGGTGGATGGGACTAGTGCATGTGTTCTGGTGTATGAGACTGTTTCTTGTCTTTCTGGTGGGCAGGTCCACGTCTGGTGTTTTTTTTGGGGTGCCTGTGACCTTATTATCATTTTAGCCAGCCTTTCTATTAATGGATGGTGCTGTGTTCCTGCCTTGCTAGTTGTTTGGCAGAGGGTGTCCAGCACTGTAGCTTGCTGGTCATTGAGTGAAGCTGGATCTTGGTGTTGAGATCAAGATCTCTGGGAGATTTTTACCATTTGGTATTACATGGAGCTGAGAGGTCTCTTGTGGACCAGTGTCCTGAATTTGCTTCTACCACCTCAGAGGCACAGCACTGACTCCTGGCTGGAGCACCAACAGCCTTTCATCAAAATGGCTCATAATAAAAGGGAGAAAAAATAGAAAGAAAGAGGATAAAATAAAATAAAGTAAGATCAAATTATTAAAATAAAAAATAATTATTAAGGGCTTTCCTGGTGACGCAGTGGTTGAGAGTCTGCCTGCTGATGCAGGGGACATGGGTTCATGCTCCCGTCCAGGAAGATCTCACATGTGGAGCAGCTGGGCCTGTGAGCCAAGGCCACTGAGCCTGCACGTCCAGAGCCCGTGCTCCACAATGGGAAAGGCCACAACAATGAATGGCTCGTGGACCTCAAATATAATAATAATAGTAATAATTATTAAGATAATTTTTTCTTAACTAAAAATAAAGAAAAAAATAACAGATGGACAGAACCCTAGGACAAATGGTGAAAGCAACGTTATACAGACAAAATCTCACACAGAAGCATACACATACTCACAAAAAAGGAAAAGGGGAAAAAAATAATATATCTTGCTCCCAAAGTCCACCTCCTCAATTTGGGATGATTTGTTGTCTATTCAGTTATTCCACACATGCGGGGTATATCAAGTTGATTGTGGAGATTTAATCCGCTGCTCCTGAGGCTGCTGGGAGAAATTTCCCTTTCTCTTATTTTTTTGCACAGCTCCCAGGGTTCAGCTTTGGATTTGGCCCTGCCTCTGCATGTAGGTTGCCTGAGGGCATTTGTTCTTCACTCAGATAGGATGGGGTTAAAGGAGCAAGTGATTTGGTGGCTCTGGCTCACTCAGGACAGGGGTGAGCAACGGGTACGGAGTGCTGGGAGAGCCTGTGGTGGCAGAGGCCGGTGTGACCTTGCACCAGTCTGATGCGTGCTGTGCTTTCTTCCAGGGAAATTGTCCCTGGATCACGGGACCCTAGCGGTGACAGGCTGCACAGTCTCCCAGGAGGCGAGGTGTGGATAGTGACCTGTGCTCACACACAGGCTTCTTGGTGGCTGTAGCAGCCTCCTTAGCATCTCATGCCTGTCTCTGTGGTCCGTGCTGTTAGCCGCAGCTCGCACCCATCTCTGGAGCTCCTTTAAGCAGAGCTCTTAATCCCCTCTCCTCGCACACCAGGAAACAAAGAGGCAAGAAAAAGTCTCTTGTCTCTTCAGCATCTCCAGACGTTTTCCTGGACTCCCTCCTGGCTAGCCGTGTCACACTAGCTGTCTTCAGGCTGTGTTCACACCGCCAACCCCAGTCCTCTCCCTGCGATCCAACCAAAGCCCGAGCCTCAGTTTCAGCCCCCGCCCGCCCCAGCAGGTGAGCAGACAAGCCTCTGGGGCTGGTGAGTGCTGGTTGGCAGTGACCCTCTGTGTGGTAATCTCTCTGCTTTGCCCTCTGCACCCCTGTTGCTGCGTTCTCCTCCATGGCTCTGAAGCTTCACTCCTCTGCCACCCGCAGTCTCTGCCAGTGAAGGGGTTTCCTTGTGTGTGGTAACCTTTCCTCCTTCACAGCTCCCTCCTAGTTGTGCAGGTCCCGTCCCTATTCTTTTGTGTCTGTTTTTTTTTTTTTTCTTTTGCCCTACCCAGGTACATGGGCAGTTTCTTGCCTTTTGGGAGGTCTGAGGTCTTCTGCCAGCGTTCAGTGGATGTTGTATAGGAGCTGTTTCATGTGTAGATGTATTTCTCATGTATCTGTGGAAAGGAAGGTGATCTCTGCGTCTTACTCTTCCGCCATCTTCTCAAATCCCCCATGTGACAGTTTTTGCTGGAAAAAATTTTGCCATATCTTCTGACTTTCATTTCAGAAGTTTTTCAATGTATCAAGATATGAGTTGATTTTAAATATTATATATTAAAACTCTAAAAGAACTAGTGTCTTTCCACTCCTCTGGCTTGGCAGAGCTGAGCAGAAACCCTCTCACTGAGAGTTTCTACACTATACCTAGATTTTATCAGAGCCATTCTGTCACTTCTTATATTAAGCACCCAGGGTGTTTTAATTTCAGTTTTACAACATGGGAAAATGGGACCACTTTGAAATGACTAAAAAGAAGTAACTAGCCCAAATGGGACTATTACGATCACAGTTCCAATAATTTCATGAAAATCAAAACGAATGGCAAAGCAATGCTCTGAAGGAGCTTTAACAGGTCAGCAATTCATACTGGTGTAGGCTGACTTAATCAGCTACTGCCATGAGAGGGAGAACAACAGACTGTTCTTGAACTAAATAACAGAGAAGGACAATTATCTAGAAAGCCATCCAACCTGATACCCCTGAATATCCCAAGTAACAGCGTAGCAGGCTATGGAGAAAGGGCTATTTAACTCTCAAGGCACTGAGCCTTTTCTCCGTGGGTCTGCCTGTGGGGGCTTAGCTTGTGAGGTTTGCCAGAAGAAATAGGATAATGTGATTCTGAATGTGCTGAAACATATTCATTAGAGAGAAATAAAATTGTCTGAATTTTTAATGGGAATTTTCAAAAACTTTAAGATGTTTATTCACTGCCCAGCACTGGCTTATTATTGCACTGCAGAGGAGCTATTAGAGAAATGATTTAAGTGCTTTTGAGTAATGAAGTTTTTTGTGTCTATTAGTGTGCTTCTAATTGCATATTTAAAGACTGATGTGCTTGAAGTGATGGTGCTACATGCCCAGTGACCAGGAAAAGAGCAATAGAGACAGCACGGACTGTTGGATTAAAGGCCCCCCAGGCTCTGTCATCCACCCCCTGCTACCAATAGTAAGTTGCTCAGCTGTGCTATTCCAGAATTCCTCCAACTGCAGGAAGGCATAAATTACTGGCAACATAATGACAACAGTAATGTCATACACAAGATTATATATATATATATATATTATTTATAGTACCCTTATGTGACTACTTCAAATATGAAAACTGAATAGGAAACGTGGTAATACTTGGTAACGTGGGCTAAGAATGAAAGTATGAAACATGATTATTAAAGGAAATGAAACATTCTACTGCTATAAGAAAAAGAATTAAGAAGACAAATTACAGTCATCTTATGAACAAGCCTAGAATTAAACTTTCCCAAAATTCATATCACTGAACTCTAAAGGGAAGTTGCTATGCAGGTTGTCTGACTCAATAAGTCTGTCATTCTAAATATATTCAATGCATTAAGTGTGAGCCCTTTTAAAAAAAGGGAGATAATAATACAACTGTTTTTGCTTTATTGCCTTCTGCAATTGCAATTTTACCTGTCACTCTTTCTACTCCTCTGATTGTCCTTCATTAATAGGATTCTCTTCCTCTGTCTGGTCCCTACATGCTAAGGATTTTTCTGGGATTCAATTTTCAGGTCACTTTTCTTACTGCTATAAACCCTTTCCCTGAGACAGTGTGAATTATCCTTGATTTCAAATCCATCTCTATGCTGATATTATCCCAGGTGAATCTTCCAGATCCATTTAACCAGTTGCCTACTTGAACCACAACCTTGAAAGGTTCAAAGGTACTTCACACTTTTTATTCAGTGAATCTCATTATTCTCTTCCCTTCTTCCTTATTATAATTTATTCTTCATATAGTTCCCAATTTATTAAATAAAAATTCGCTCAAGACAAATACTACCATCCTACACAAACACTCTATCTATGCTCAAGATCTGTAAATAGTGTATTCTGCTCTGATCAAAACACATTCTTCCCCATTTCTAGTTCAGATGCCATAGATAAGGACTTAATTACTTCTCACTTGACTTACCTCTTCACCTACAGTCTATTCTCTCTAGCCCAGCAACTCTATGACCTCTTACTTTCCTAAACTGCAAACTATGTCACTGTCTTTTATGTCTAATATCTTCCCAATAACTACAGAAAAAAATTCAAGCTCTTTAAAAACACACATTAGGCATCTCCATCTGGCCCAAGCCTAGCTCCTTCCACCACACTTCACTTAATTCTTTGGAAAAACTTTCCTCTAACTCTGAGCACAACACATTTGCCCATGTAACCTCAATGTTATTCATGGTATACTATCTATCTAAAATGTCTTTCCTCCTACTTTCTCCTTGAAGAAAGCATATTCATTGTTTAACATTCACATTAACTGACATCTCCTTCCTCCTTACTCCACAAATGATTGCTTGTTCACTCCCTGCTAGATTCCCTTTCATAGTTGCTGTTATTAGTTATCATGTAGCAATGAAAGTATCTGCCTGCTTCTCCCATTTTTATCTTCTACTCTAAGCCACTCAATGGCAATGGTAGTATTTTATTCATCTGCTGTGTGTGGACCCTCTCACTCATCATTGGGCATAAGATGTTAAATAAGAAGCAGGAGAGTTTGGCCAAATATATGACAAAAAATCTAAAGAATTTAAAGTAAATCAGATGACCAAGGTTTATGCCACAAATTACTACCTTATTGATCCTGAAAAAAAAAACCTTTATACTTCTCTTCAGCCTCAATTTCCTCATCTATCAAAAGAGGACTAGGTATCTTCCAAGGTTTTTCTCCAAATTTTTTCCTGCACATCCACATATAATTCAGTAATTGAGTTGAAGTTTTAATCCTAATTTTTTTTAAGTTTTATAGATATATACCATATTCATTTATGAGAAGAAAACATTGTAAAAAGCTGATTCTCTCCAAGTCACTCTGCAAATATAATATTTATTATAAAATTACAAAACATAAAATGATGTAGATTATAAGATTTATGTGGAAATTAATATAAAATACATAAATATATAGAAATAAATATAAAAATGTAATATATGGCAAGGCATTTCTGAAAAATAAAAACAAAGTTTGTTGGGGATGACACAACATTGCCCTGTCAGATATCAAAATACTTTACAAAGTTTTAACAATTTAAGCAGTGTGATATTACCACAGCAATAGGCAAATAGATTTCTGGAACATGATAGGGAACCCAAAATTTACCTATGAATGGCAATGACTAGCAGAATAGGATTCACTAAGCAGTAGTTATAAAATAAGTTAGTTAAAACATGCTATTAGGAAAATTGATTATCCATATGGAAAAGAAAAAAACTATATGACTATAACACAACATATCCAAAAATATATTCCATTGAATTAATGTCCTACAAAATGGAAGAGAAAACTTTTAAATGATTAGAAAATAATATACCTTTTAACAGTTATATAGTGCTTGCCATAGTTTAGACATTCTTCTAAATGCAATACAGACATTAATTTTATCAATAACCTCTTTAGGGAGGTAAATCCAATTACTCTTTTTATTATTATTCAATTTACAGGGAAGATAATTATGGCACAGACAGGTTACTAAACTTACTGAAGGATCACAGTTATGGTTATGGTTAGGGTTAGGGTCAAGGGACTGATTCAGGATTCAAATATAAGCATTCAATTTTCTTGCCTTAATTTCTGAGCTCTTAAGCACTCAGCTGACTGGGAGAAAGAGAAGAACTTCCCTCTTTCTAAAGAAAGGAATGGACAAATTCTTAGGAAAGTACAACCTTCCAAGACTGAACCAGGAAAAAATATAAAATATAAACAAACCAATCACAAGCACTGAAATTCAGACTATGATTAAAAATCTTCCAACAAACAAAAGCCCAGGACCAGATGGATTCACAGGCAAATTCTATCAAATATTTAGAGAAGACCTAAAATCTATCCTTCTCAAACTCTTCCAAAATACGGCAGATGTAGAAACACTCCCAAACTCATTCTATGAGGCCACCATCACCCTGATACCAAAACCAGACAAAGATGCCACAAAGAAAGAAAACTACAGGCCAATATCACTGATGAACATAGGCGTAAAAATCCTCAACAAAATACTAGCAAAAAGAATCAAACAGTGCATTTAAAGAAGCATACACCATGATCAAGTGAGGTTTAACCCAGGAATGCAAAGATTTTTCAATAAACGCAAATCAATCAATGTGATAAACCATAGCAAAGTAGCAAGATACAAAATGAATGCACAGAAATCTCTTGCATTCCTATACACTAATAATGAAAAATGTGAAAGAGAAATTAAGGAAACACTCCCATTTACCATTGCCACAAAAAGAATAAAATACCTACAAATAAACGTACCTAAGGAGACAAAAGACCTGTACCCAGAAAACTATAAGACACTGATGAAAGAAATTAACAATGATACAGACAGATGGAGATATATACCATGTTCTTGGATTGGAAGAATCAACATTGTGAAAATGACTATACCACTCAAAGCAATCTACAGATTCAATGCAATCCCTATCAAACTAAAAACGGCATTTTTAACAGACTAGAACAAAAAATTTCACAATTTGTATAGAAACACAAAAGACCCCAAATAACAAAAGCAATCTTGAGAAAGGAAAATGTAGCTGGAGGAATCAAGCTATTGAACTTCAGACTGTATTACAAAGCTACAGCATTCAAGACAGTATGATATTGGCACAAAGCAGAAATATAGATCAGTGGAACAGGATAGAATGTCCAGAGATAAACTCATGCATACATGGTCACCTTTTCTTTGATATAGGAGGCAAGAATATACAATGGAGAAAAGTTAGGCTCTTCAATAAGTGGTGCTGGGAAAACTGGAAAGCTACATATAACAGAATGAAATTAGAACACTCCCTAACACCATACACAGAAATAAACTCAAAATGGATTAAAGATCTAAACATAAAACCAGACACTATAAAATTCTTAGAGGCAAACATAGGCAGAACACACTATGACATAAATCACAGCAAGATCCTTTTTGACCCATCTCCTAAGGAAATGGAAATAGAAACAAAAATAAACAAATGGGACCTAATGAAACGTAAAAGCTTTTGCACAGCAAAGGAAAACATAAACAAGACGAAAAACCAACCTTCAGAATGGGAGAAAATATTTGCCAATGAAGCAACTGACAAAGGATTAATCTCCAAAATTTACAAGCAGCTCACTCAGCTCAATATCAAAGAAACAAATAAATCAACCCCAAAATGGGCAGAAGACCTAAATAGACATTTCTCTAAAGAAGATTTACAGATTGCCAACAAACACATTAAAGAATGCTGAACATCACTAATCATTAGAGAAATGCAGATCAAAACTACAATGAGATATCAACTCACAGCAGTCAGAATGGCCATCATCAAAAAATCTAGAAACAATAAATGTTGGAGAGGGTGTGGAGAAAAGGGAACTCTCTTGCACTGGTGGTGGGAATGTAAATTGATACAACCACTATGGAGAACAGTATGGAGGTTCCTTAAAAAACTAAAAATATAACTATCTTATGACCCAACAATGCCACGACTGGGCATATAACCTGAGAAAAACATAATTCAAAATGAGTCATGTACCACAAAGTACACTGCAGCTCTATTTACAATAGCCAGGGCATAGAAGCATCCTAAGTGTCCATGGACAGATGAATGGTTAAAGAAGATATGGCACATATATACAATGGAATATTACTCAGCCATAAAAGAAATGAAACTGAGTTATTTGTAGTGAGGTGGATGGACATAGAATCTGTCCTACAGAGTGAAGTTAGTCAGGAAGATAAAAACAAATACCATATGTTAACACATATATATGGAATCTTAAAAAAAAAATGGTTCTGAACAACCTAGGAGCAGGACAGGAATAAAGATGCATATGTAGAGAATGGACTTCAGGACAAGGGGAGGGGGAAGTGTAAGCTGGGACGAAGTGAGAGAGTGGAATGAACCTATATACACTACCAAATGTAAAATAGATAGCTAGTGGGAAGCAGCCGCATAGCACAGGGAGATCAGCTCCGTGCTTTGTGACCACCTAGAGGGGCGTGATAGGGAGGATGGGAGGGAGATGCAAGAGGGAGGGGATATGGGGATATAGGTATACATATAGCTGATTCACTTTGTTATACAGCAGAAACTAACACAACATTTTAAAGCAATTATACTCTAATAAAGACGTTAAAAAAAAAACTGAAAAGTACAGTAATATAGCAAAAGACATCTAAATGTGATTACAACTTTACTAACAATAAAGTCAACTTTATGTTTTAAAAGAAACCACATGCTAGGAGAAAATACTTGCCTCATAGATTACCTGTGAATAATTGTTCTAATACTACATATAAATATGAAAATGACAAATCATCCAATCAAAAATTATGGACAGTATATAAACTTACAATTTTAGAAAATCTAATTCAAAAAAAATTAAGAAGTCTGTACAGTTAAGCCATAACATGGGTTTGAACTACACATGCCTATTTATATGTGTATTTTTTTCACTAGTAAAGACTACAATGCTACACAAGCTGCAGTTAGTTGAATCCATGGTAGTGGAACTGGGATATGGAAGAACCATGGATACAGAAGGCTGAATATAATTTATATGTGGATTTTTGACTGCAGAGAGTATCTACAACCCCCTGTGTTGTTCCAGCGTCCACTGTATATTGTCAAATGCTGAAAGGTACTCCCTGAAAGAAGGGAAATTGTTCAACCATTTGGAAAACAATTAGGCAACACACATAAAAAGTGAAGATGGGACAACTGTGTAAAGAAATTAAGTGACCTGGACTTCCCTGGTGGCGCAGTGGTTGAGAGTCCGCCTGCAGATGCAGGGGACGCGGGTTTGTGCCCCAGTCCGGGAAGATCCCACATGCCATGGAGCAGCTGGGCCCGTGAGCCATGGCCACTGAGCCTGCACGTCTGGAGCCTGTGCTCCGCAACGGGAGAGGCCACAACAATGAAAGGCCTGTGAAACGCAAAAAAAAAAAAAAAAAAAAAAAAGAAATTAAGTGACCTAACAGTTCCTCTTGCTAGTATCTGCTCTTAGAGAGATCACTAGCACATAAAATAATGAAACATGTACATGGAAAATTAACTGCCACCTTGTAATTGTGAAATAATGGGAACAACCAAAGTATCTATCAAAAGAGGACTGGATAAACAAAAGTAGCATGTATATATAAAACAATAGAAGAGTAAAATAATTGAGCCAGTTCAACATAGATAAATCAAAAAACTAATTCTTGAGGAAAAGCAAGAGTTGTCCAGTGGTGTAAAAACATAATACAATTAATGTAAATACACGTCACATTAAACGATATTAAAACTTCTGTATGTATGCATATGTGAGCACTTATAGTCTATTTTTTATTGTAGTATAATTGCTTTACAATGTTGTGTTATTTTCTGCTGTACAGTGAAGTGAATCAGCTATATGTATACATACATCCCCTCCCTCTTGGCCCTCCCTCTCATCCCCCCCTCAACCCACCCACCTAGGTCATAACAGAGCACAGAGCTGAGCTCCCTGTACTATACAGCAGGTTTCCACTAGCTATTTATTTTATACATAGTAGTGTGTATATGTCAATCCTAATCTCCCAATTTGTCCCACTTTCCCCTGTGTCCACAAATCTGTTCTCTACCTCTGCATCTCTATTCCTGCTCTGCAAATATTTATGTCTGTATCATTTTTCTAGATTCCACATATGGGCATAAATATATAAATATACAGATATATTTGTTTTTCTCTTTCTGACTTACTTCTCTCTGTATGACAGACTCTAGATCCAACCACCTCATTACAAATAACCCAACTTCATTTCTTTTTATGGCTGAGTAATATTCCATTGTATATATGTACCACATCTTCTTTATCCATTCATCTGACTATGGACATTTAGGCTGCTTCCATGTCCTGGCTATTGTAAATAGTGCTGCAATGAACATTGTGGTACATGACTCTTTTTGAATTATGGTTTCTCAGGGCATATGTCCAGTAGTGGGATTGCTGCGTCATATGGTAGTTCTATTTTTAGTTTTTTTAAGGAGCTTCCATACTGTTTTCCATAGTAGCTGTATCAATTTACATTCCCAACAACAGTGCAAGAGGGCTCCCTTTCCTCCACACTCTCTCCAGTATGAATTGTTTGTAGATTTTTTGATGATGCCCATTCTGACTGGTGCAACGTGATACTTCATTCTAGTTTTGATTTGTATTTCTCTAATAATTAGTGATGTTGAGCATCTTTTCATATGCCTGTTGGCCATCTATATGTCTTCTTTGGAGAGATGTCTATTTAGGTGGAGAGATGTCTATTTAGGTCTTGTGCCCATTTTTTGATTGGGTTGTTTGTTTGTTTTGATATTGAGCTGCATGAGCTATTTGTATATTTTGGAGATTAATTCTTCATCAGTTGCTTCATTTGCAATTATTTTCTTCCATTTGAGGGTTGTCTTTTCGTCTGGTTTATGATTTCCTTTGCTGTGCGAAAGCTTTTAAATTTTATTAGGCCCGATTTATTTATTTTTGTTTTTATTTTCATTACTCAAGGAGAAGGGTCAAAAAAGATCTTGCTGTGTTTTATGTCAAAGAGTGTTTTTCCTATGTTTTCCTCTTAGAGTTTTATAGTATCCAGACTTGCATTTAGGTCTTTAATCCATTTTGAGTTTATTTTTTGTATGGTGTTAGGGAATGTTCTAATTTCATTCTTTTTCATGTCCAGTTTTCCCAACACCATTTATTGAAGAGCCTGTCTTTCCTCCACTGTATATTAGTGCCTCATTGGTCATAGATTAGGTGACCATAGGTGTGTGGATTTATCTCTGAGCTTTCTATCCTGTACCGTTTATCTATATTTCTGTTTTTGTCCCAGCACCATATTGTCTTGATTACTATAGGTTTGTAGTATAGTGTGAAGTCAGGGAGCCTGATTCCTCCAGGTCTATTTTTCATTCTCAAGATTACTTTGGCTATTCAGGGCCTTTTGTGTTTTGATACATGTTGTAAATTTTTTTGTTCTAATCCTGTGAGAAAATGCCATTGGTAATTTGATAGGGATTCCAATGATTTGTAGATTGCTTTGGGTAGTATAGTCATTTTCACAATATTGATTTTTCCAATTCAAGAACATGGTATACCTCTCCATCTGTTTGTGTCATCTTTGATTTCTTTCATCAGTTTTTTATAGGGTTTTGAGTACAAGTCTTTTGCCTCATTAAGGCAGTTTATTCTTATGTATTTTATTCTTTTTTTGCAATGCTAAATGTTATTGTTTACTTAATTGCTCTTTCTGATCATCTGTTGTTAGTGTATCAGAATGCAAGACACTTCAATTTCATGAGCTCTAGTAGCTTTCTGGTAACATATTTAGGATTTCTACACATAATATCATGTCATCTGCAAACAGTGACAATTTTACTTCTTCTTTTCCAATTTGTATTCTATTTCTTCTCTGATTTCCATGGCTAGGACTTCCAAAACTATGCTGAATAATAGTGGCTAGATTGGACATCCTTGTCTTGTTCCTGATCTTAGAGGAAATGTTTTCAGGTTTTCAACATTGAGTGTGCACTTAAGAAGAAAGTGTATTCTGTCATTTTGGGGTAGAATGTTCAATAAAAACCAATTAAGTCTATCTGGTCTATTGTGTCATTTAAAACTTGTATTTCCTTATTTATTTTCTGTCTGGGTGATCTGTCCATTGGTGTAGGTGGGGTGTTAAAAGCCCCCACTATTATAGTGTTCCTGTCAATTTCCCCTTTTATGTCTGTTAGCATTTGCCTTATGTATTGTGGTGCTCCTATATTGGGTACATAAATATTTATAATTGTTATATCTTCTTCTTGGATTGAACCCTTGATCATTATGTAGTGTCCTTCTTTGTCTCTTGTAATAGTCTTTATTTTAAAGTCTATTTTGTCTGATATGAGAATTGCTACTCCAGCTTTCTTTTGATTTCCATTTGCATGGAATATCTTCTTTGATCCCCTCACTTTCAGTCTGTATGTGTCCCTAGATCTGATGTAGGTCTTTTGTAGACAGCATATATACAGGTCTTGTTTTTGTATCCATTTAGCCAGTCTGTGTGTTTTGGTTGGAGCATTTAATCCATTTACATTGAAGGTGATTATCCATAGGTATGTACCTATTATCATTTTTTAAATTGATTTGGGTTTGTTTTTGTGGGTCTTTTTCTTCTCTTGTGTTTCCCACTTAGAAAAGTTCTTTTAGCATTTGCTGTAAAGCTGGTTTGGTGGTGCTGAATTCTGTTACCTTTTGCTTGTCTGTAAAGGTTTTGATTTCTCTGTCAAATCTGAATAAGGTCCTTGATGGGTAGAGTAACTTTGGTTGTGGGTTTTTCCCTTTCTTTAATTTAAATGTATTCTGCCACTCCCTTCTGGCCTGAAGAGTTTCTGCTGAAAAGTCCACTGTTACCCTTATGGGGTTTCCTTTGCATGTTATTTGTTGCTTTTCTTTTGCTGCTTTTAATATTTTGTTCTTTGAATTTAATTTTTGGTAGTTTGATTAATATGTGTCTCAGCATGTTCATTCTTGGGTTTTTCCTGTATGGGACTCTCTGTGCTTCCTGGACCTAGGTGGTTATTTCCTTTCCCTTGTCAGGGAAATTTTTTACTCTAAGCTTTTCAAATATTTTCTCAGACGCTTTCTCTTTCTCTTCTTCTTCTGGGACTCTTCTTATTCAAATATTGGTGTGTTTAATGTTGTTCCCGAGGTCTGTGAGACTGTCCTCTTTTCTTTTCATTCCTTTTCCTTTATTCTCCTCCATAGCAATTATTTCCAACATTCTATCTTCCTGCTCACTTAATCGTTCTGCTGCTTCAGCTATTCTCCTATTGATTTTTTCTTGTGTAGTTTTTACTTCAGTTATTGTGTTGTTTATTAATGTTTGTATGTTTTTTTTTCTTCTAGGTCCTTGTTAAAAATTTCTTGTATTTTCTCAATCCTTGCCTCCATTCTCTTTCTGACATTTTGGATCATCTTTTCTACCATTACTATGAATTCTTTTTCAGGTTGTTTACCTATTTCCTCTTCATTTATTTGTTCTTGTAGGATTTTACCTTACTCCTTCATCTGTAACATATTTTTTTCTGTCTCTCTTTTTTTTTTTTTTTTTTTTTATAAGTGGGGCTGTGTTCCTGTCTTGCTGGTTGTTTGGCCGGAGACATCATGCAGTGGAGTTTGCAGGCAGTTTAGTGGAGCTGGGACATGGTGCTGAGATGAGGACCTCCAGGAGAGCTCACATAGATTAATATTTCCTGGTTCTGAGGTTCTCTGTTAGTCCAATGGTTTGGACTTGGTGTTCCCACCACAGGAACTCAGACCCAAACCCCAGCATGGGATCCAAGAATCCACAAGCCATGCAGTGTGGCAAAAAACAAAACAAAACAAACAAAAATAAACCCAAAAAATGCAGCAAACATAAAGGAGCAGAACAATAACAAATATTAAAATATATAATAAATTAGAAGAATAACATTTGTGTTAGGAAAAATAAAAATCAAATGACAACATAGCAAAACAGAACCACAACAGCAAAAAAAAAAAAAAAAAAAAAAAGGGCCTGAAAAGGCCTTGGCAGCAGGGGGTTGGGGGGACTTAAGCTCAGAACCCACATGGCCAAAAAAGGCATTGGCAGGGTGGGGCTTAGGCTCAGGGCTAGAGAAGGCCTTTGCAGCAGGGGCTGGGCTCAGGTTTAGGATGCATGCAGCCAGAAAAGGACTTGGTGGCAGGCAGGGGGTGTGGGAGGTTGGGGAGGCCTAGGCTCAGGACCAGCATGGCCAGAAAATACCCTGCAGGAAGGGCTTAGGCTCAGTACCTGTATGGCCAGTGAGGCCTTGGGAGGTCGGTGGTCTAGAACCAGAACACCTACATGCTCGCTGGAGCCTGAGCAGGTGAGGGAGACGCTGGTCATATTTCTCTCTGATACCCTGTACCCCAGAGGATTCTCCCCATCCCTGCTGATCCCCTCAACATGAGTGGAACCCTCTGAGTATGGGAAGCCCTCCCCTCCCCAAGCAGCCTGCTCAGGGGCAGCAGTCCCGTCCTGCCTCAACATTTCCTCCATATCTCCTTCCCTCCAAAATTCTACCGAGTCACACGGGGATTCCTACCAACCCCTTAGGTGTCTGAAATCCCCCACAAGTTCCTGATAGGTGTCCTAGTTATCTATAGTCTCTTTTTAAAGAAATAAAATAAAATCATACTAAAGGTATAACACAGTTATACCAAAAGAGAAGGGAAGTGGACAGGTGGTGTCACTTGAGCTTTATTTACAATTGTGTATTATTTTTATGATATTCGGCTCATATATTATATATATATTAATATATTTAAGTGTAACTTGGATATTATGTAATTTTGAAAAAAACATATAAAAATAAAGTATTTTAAATTATTTCACAGGCGCTTTCCTGATGGCACAGTGGTTGAGAGTCCACCTGCCGATGCAGGGGACACGGGTTCATGCCCCAGTCCTGAAAGATCCCACATGCCGTGGAGTGGCTGGGTCCATGAGCTATGGCCGCTGAGCCTGCACATCTGGAGAATGTGCTCCGCAATGGGAGAGGCCACAACAGTGAGAGGCCCACGTACTGCAAAAAAAAAAAAATTTTCACAGATAGTATTATGGAAACGTATAGAAATTTCAAGGAATTCCAAAATTAAATCTCAATAACCAAGTTGATGAAAATTATGCATTTGAATTTTGAAAAACTAAAGTATGAAGCAGAAGGGAATAAAAAATTAAAGCAATTATTATTGTTTTTATTTTTACAAGTGTAAAATTAAAAAAAATAATATATATTTTTTTATTTTTACAAGTGTAAAATAAAACTGTCCTCATCTGACAGTCTATCTGCAAAATGACAGCATATTATAAAACAAACCCCTTTCTTTCTTTCTTTTTTTTTTTTTTACAGTTTTGTTGGAGTATAATTGCTTTACAATGGTGAGATAGTTTCTGCTTTATAACAAAGTGAATCAGTTTTACATATACATATGTTCCCATATGTCCTCCCTCTTGCATCTCCCTCCATCCTACCCTCCCTATCCCAACCATCCAGGTGGTCACAAAGCACTGAGCTGATCTCCCTGTGCTATGTGGATGCTTCCCACTAGCTATCTATTTTAGGTTTGGTAGTGTATATATGTCCATGACACTCTCTGATTTTATCAGAGCTTACCCTTCCCACTCCCATATCCTCAAGTCCATTCTCTAGTAGGTCTGTGTCTTTATTCCTGTCTTGTCCCTAGGTTCTTCATGAAATTTCTCTTTTTCTTAGATTCCATATATATGTGCCAGCATACGATATTTGTTTTTCTCTTTCTGACTTACTTCACTCTGTATGACAGATTCTAAGTCCATCCACCTCACTACAAATAACTCAATTTTGTTTCTTGTTATGGCTGAGTAATATTCCATTGTATATATGTGCCACATCTTCTTTATCCATTCATCAGATGATGGACACTTAGGTTGTTTCCATCTCCTGGCTATTGTAAATAGAGCTGCAATGAACATTTTGGTACATGACTCTTTTTGAATTATGGTTTTCTCAGGGTATATGCCCAGTAGAGGGATTGCTGGGTCATATGGTAGTCCTATTTGTAGATTTTTGAGGACCCTCCATAGTGGCTGTACCAATTCACATTCCCACCAGCAGTGCAAGAGTGTTCCCTTTTCTCCACACCCTCTCCAGCATTTATTGTTTCTAGATTTTTTGATGATGGCCATTCTGACCTGTGTGAGATGATATCTCATTGTAGTTTTGATTTGCATTTCTCTAATAATTAATGATGTTGAACATTCATTCATGTGTTTGTTGGCAGTCTGTATATCTTCTTTGGAGAAATGTCTATTTAGGTCTCCTGCCCGTTTTTGGATTGGGTGGTTTTTTTTTTTTTATTGAGCTGTATGAGATGCTTGTAAATTTTGGAGATTAATCCTATGTCAGTTGTTTCATTAGCAAATATTTTCTCCCCTTCTGAGGGTTGTCTTTTGGTCTTGTTTATGGTTTCCTTTGCTGTGAAAAAGCTTTGAAGTTTCATTAGGTCCCATTTTTTTTTATTTCCATTTCTCTAGGAGGAGGGTCAAAAAGAATCTTGCTGTGATTGATGTCATAGAGTATTCTGCCTATGTTTTCCTCTAAGAGTTTGATAGTTTCTGGCCTTACATTTAGGTATTTAATCCATTTTGAGGTTATTTTTGTGTATGGTGTTAGGGAGTGTTCTAGTCTCATACTTTTACATGTACCTGTCCAGTTTTCCCAGCACCACTTATTGAAGAGGCTGTCCTTTCTCCACTGTACATTCCTGCCTCTTTTATCAAAGATAAGGTAACCATATGTGTGTGGGTTTATCTCTGGGGTTTCTATCCTGTTCCATTGATGTATATTTTGGTTTCAGTGACAGTACCATAATGTCTTGATTACTGTAGCTTTGTAGAATAGTCTGAATCAGGGAGCCTGATTCCTCCAGCTCTGTTTTTCATTCTCAAGATTGCTTTGGCTATTCTGGGTCTTTTGTGTTTCCATACAAAATTGTGAAATTTTTTGTTCTAGTTCTGTGAAAAGTGCCAGTGGTAGTTTAATGGGGATTGCATTGAAGCTGTAGATTGCTTTGGGTAGTAGAGTCATTTTCACAATGTTGATTCTTCCAATCCAAGAACATGGTATATCTCTCTGTCTGTTAGTATCGTCTTTCATTTCTTTCTTCAGTGTCTTATAATTCTCTGCATCCACGTCTTTTGTCTCCTTAGGTTGGTTTATTGCTAGATATTTTATTATTTTTGTTGCAATGGTAAATGGGAGTGTTTTCTTGATTTCACTTTCAGATTTTTCATCATTAGTGTATTGGAATGCCAGAGATTTCTGTGCGTTAATTTTGTATCCTGCTACTTTACCAAATTCAATGATGAGCTCTAGTAGTTTTCTGGTAGCATGTTTAGGTTTCTCTATGTATAGTATCATGACATCTGCAAATAGTGACAGCTTTACTTCTTCTTTTCTGACTTGGATTCCTTTTATTTCCTTTTCTTCTCTGATTGCTGTGGCTAGAACTTCCAAACGCATGTTGAATAAGAGTGGTGAGAGTGGGAAACTGTCTTTTTCCTGATCTTAGTGGAAATGGTTTCAGTTTTTCACCATTGAGGATGATGTTGCCTGTGTGTTTGTAATATGTGGCCTTTATTATGTTGAGAAAACTTCCCTCTGTGCCTACTTTCTGCAGAGCTTTTATCATAAATGGGTGTTGAATTTTGTCGAAAGCTTTCTCTGCATCTAATGAAATGATCATATGATTTTTCTCCTTCAATTTGTTAATACGGTGTATCATGTTGATTGATTTGTATATGTTGAAGAGTCCGTACATTCCTGGAATAAACCTGACTTGAACATGGTGTACGATTCTTTTCGTGTGCTGTTGGATTCTGTTTGCTAGTATTTCGTTTAGGATTTTTGCATCTATATTCATCAGTGATATTAGCCTGTAGTTTTCCTTCTTTGCAACATCCTTTTCTGGTTTTGGTATTAGCGTGATGGTGGCCTTGTAGAATGAAATTGGGAGTGTTCCTCCCTATGGTATATTTTGGAAGAGTTTGAGAAGGATAGGTGTTAACTCTTCTCTAAATGTCTGATAGAATTCGCCTGTTAAGCCTTCTCGTCCTAGTTTTTTGTTTGTTGGAAGATGTTTAATCACAGGTTCAATTTCAGTGCTTGTGATTTGTCTGTTCATATTTTCTATTTCTTCCTGATTCTGTCTTGGCAGGTTCTGCATTTCTAATAATGTGTCCATTTCTGCCAGTTTTTCCATTTTATTGGCATAGAGTTGCTTGTAGTAATCTCTCATGATCTTTTGTAATTCTGAAGTGTCAGTTGTTACCTCTCCCTTTTCATTTCTAATTTTATTGATGTGAGTCTTCTCCCTTTTTTTCTTGATGAGTCTCGCTAATGGTTTATCAATTTTGTTTATCTTCTCAAAGAACCAGCTTTTAGTTTTATTGATTTCTGCTATTGTTTCCTTCATTTCTTTTTCATTTATTTCTGATCTGATCTTTATGATTTCTTTCCTTCTGCTAACTTTGGGATTTTTTTGTTATTCTTTCTCTAATTGCTTTAGATGCAAGTTTACGTTGTTTATTCGAGATGTTTCCTGTTTCTTCAGGTAGGATTGTATTCCTATAAACTTCCCTCTTAGAACTGCTTTTGCTGCATCCCATAGGTTTTGGGTCATCGTGTCTACATTGTCATTTGTTTCTAGACTTTTTTTGATTTCTTCAGTGATCACTTCGTTATTAAGTAGTGTATTATTTATCCTCCATGTGTTTGTATTTTATACAGATCTTTTCCTGTAATTGATATCTAGTCTCATAGTGTTGTGGTCGGAAAAGATCCTTGGTACAATTTCAATTTTCTTAAATTTACCATGGCTTGATTTGTGACCCAAGATATGATCTATCCTGGAGAATGTTCCATGAGCACTTGAGAAAAATGTGTATTCTGATGTTTTTGGATGGAATGTCCTATAAATATCAATTAAGTCCATCTTGTTTAATGTATCATTTAAAGCTTGTGTTTCCTTAATTATTTTCATTCTGGATGATCTGTCCATTGGTGAAAGTAGGCTGTTAAAATCCTCTACTATGATTTTGTTACTGTCGATTTCCCCTTTTACGGCTGTTAGTATTTGCTTTATGTATTGTGGTGCTCCTGTGTTGGGTAGATAAATATTTACAATTGTTATATCTACTTCTTGGATAGACCCCTTGATCATTATGTAGTGTCCTTCTTTGTCTCTTCTAATAGTGTTTATTTTAAAGTCTATTTTGTCTGATATGAGAATTGCTACTCCAGCTTTCTTTTCATATCCGTTTGCATGGAATATCTTTTTCCATCCCCTTATTTTCAGTCTGTATGTTTCTCTAGGTCTGAAATTGGTGTCTTGTAGACAGCATATATATGGGTCTTTTTTTTGTATCCATTCAGCCAGTCTGTGTCTTTTGGTGGGAGCATTTAATCCGTTTACATTTAAGGTAATTATCGATATGTATGTCCTATTCACATTTTCCTAATTGTTTTGAGTTTGTTATTATAGGTCTTTTCCTTCTCTTCTGTTTCTTGCCTAGAGAAGTTGCTTTAGCATTTGTTGTAATGCTGCTTTGTTGGTGCTGAAATCTCTCAGCTTTTGCCTGTCTGTAAAGATTTTAATTTCTCCATCAAATCTGAATGAGGTCCTTGTTGGGTAGAGTAATCTTGGTTGTAGGTTTTCTCCTTCATCACTTTATATATGTCATGCCAGTCCGTTCTGTCTTGAAGAGTTTCTGCTAAAAGATCAGCTGTTAACCTATGGGGATTCCCTTATGTATTATTTATTGTTTTTCCCTTGCTGCTTTTAATATGTTTTCTTTGTATTTAATTTTTGATAGTTTGATTAATATATGTCTTGACGTGTTTCTCCTTGGATTTATCCTGTATTTGCCTCTCTGTGCTTCTTGGACATGATTAACTATTTCCTTTCCCATATTAGGGAAGTTTTCAACTGTAAATTCTTCAAATATTTTCTCAGTCCCTTTCTTTTTCTCTTCTTCTTCTGGAACCCCTACAATTCGAATGTTTGTGCGTTTAATGTTGTCCCAGAGATCTCTGACACTGTCCTCTGTTCTTTTCATTCTTTTTTCTTTTTTTTTTTTTTTTTGCGGTACACAGGCGTCTCACTTTTGCGGCCTCTCGTTGTGGAACACAGGCTCCGGACGCGCAGACTCAACGGCCATGGCTCACAGGCCCAGCCGCTCCACGGCATGTGAGATCTTCCCGGACCGGGGCATGAACCTGTGTCCCCTGCATCGGCAGGCAGACTCTCAACCACTGCGCCACCAGGGAAACCCCATTCTTTTTTTCTTTATTCTGCTTTGCAGTAGTTATTTCCACTATTTTATTTTCCTGGTCACTTTTCCATTTTTCTGCCTGTTATTCTGCTATTGATCCCATCTAGAGTATTTTTATTTCATTTATTGTGTTGTTCATCGTTGCTTGTTTCATCTTTAGTTCTTCTAGGTTGTTGTTAAATGTTTCTTGCATTTTATCTATTCTATTTCCAAGATTTTGTATCACCTTTACTATCATTATTCTGAATTATTTTTCAGGTAGACTGCCTATTTCCTTTTCATTTGTTAGGTCTGGTGAGTTTTTATCTTGCTCCTTCATCTTCTGTGTGTTTTTCTATCTTCTCATTTTGCTTATCTTACTGTGTTTGGGGTCTCCTTTTTGCAAGCTGCAGGTTCGTAATTCCCGTTGTTTTTGTTGTCTGTCCCCATTGGCTAAAGTTGGTTTAGTGTGTTGTGTAGGCTTCCTGGTGGAGGGGACTAGTGCCTGTGTTCTGGTGGATGAGGCTGGATTCTGTCTTTCTGGTGGTCAGGTCCATGTCTGGTGGTGTGTTTTGGGGTGTCTGTAGACTTATTATGACTTTAGGCAGCCTCTCTGCTAATGGGTGGGGTTGTGTTCCTCTTTTGCTAGTTGTTTGGCATAGTGTGTCCAGCACTGTAGCTTGCTGATCATTGAGTGAAGTTGGGTGCTTCTGTTGAGATGGAGATCTCCGGGAGATTTTCACCATTTGCTATTATGTGGAGCTGGGAGGTCTCTTGTGGACCAGTCTCCTGAAGTTGGCTCTCCCACCTCAGAGGCACAGCACTGACTCCTTGCTGAAACACCAGGAGACTTTCATCCACACAGTTCAGAATATAAGGGAGAAAATTAGAAAGAAAGAAAGAAAGAAAGAAAGAAAGAAAGAAAGAAAGAAAGAAAGAAAGAAAGAAAGAAAGAAAGAAAGGAAGAAAGAAAGGAAGAAAAGAAGGAAAGAAAGACAGGAAGGAAGGAAGAAAGAAAGAAAGAAAGGAAGAAATGAAGAAGGAAAGGAAGAAAGAGAAAGGAAGAAAGAAAGATGATACAATAAAATAAAGTAAGTTAAAATTAAATAAGGTTATTCAAGTAAAATATAATTATTAAAATAAATTTTTTTAAAAGTTAAATAAAACAAAACAGACAGATAGAACGCTAGGACAAATGGTGAAAGTAAAGCTACACAGACAAAATCTCACATAAAATAATACACCCACACATTCACAAAAGGAGGAAAAGGGGAAAAAATAATAAATCTTGCTCTCAAAGTCCACCTCCTCAATTTGGGATGATTCATTGTCTATTCATGTATTCCACAGTTTCAGGGTATATCAAGTTGATTGTGGGGATTTAATCCACTGCTCCCGAGGTTGCTGGGAGAGATTTCCCTTTCTCTTCTTTTTTCGCACAGCTCCTGAGGCTCAGCTTTGGATTTGGCCCTGCCTTGGCATGTAGTTCGCCGGAGGGCATCTGTTCTTTGCTCAGAGAGGATCGGGTTAAAGGAGCAACTGACTCAGGGGCTCTGGCTCACTTAGGCTGGGGAGAGGGAATGGCATAGAGTGCAGGGCGAGTCTGTGACAGCAGAGGCCAGTGGGCCATTGCACCAGCCTGAGGCATGCCTAGCTTTCTCCCGGGGAAGTTGTCCCTGGATCGCGGGACCCTGGCAGTGGCATGCGGCCCAGGGTCCCTGGAGGGATCGTGTGGATAGTGACCTGTGCTCACACACAGGCTTCTTGGTGGTGGCAGCAGCAGCCTTAGCATCTCATGCCCATCTCTGGGGTCTGTGCTATTACCCGTGGCTTGCACCCGTCTCTGGAGCTCCTTTAAGCAGCGTTCTTGATCCCCTCTCCTAGCACACCATGTAACAAAGAGGGAAGAAAAAGTTTCTTGCCTCTTTGGCAGCTCCAGACTTTTCTCCAGACTCCCTCCCGGCTAGCTGTGATGCACTAACCCCTTCAGGCTGTGTTCAAGCTGCCAACCCCAATCCTCTCCCTGTGCTCTGACCATAGCCCAAGCCTCATCTCCCAGAGCCCCCCATGCCCCAGTGGGTGAGCACACAAGCCTCTCAGGCTGGTGAGTGCCAGTTGGCACTGATCCTCTGTGCAGTAATCTCTCCGCTTTGCACTCCGCGCCGCTGTTGCTGTGCTCTCCTTTGTGGGTCCGAGGATTCTCCCCTCTGTCACATGCAGTCTCTGCTCGTGAAGGGGCTTCCTAGTGTGTGGAAAACTTTCCTCCTTCACAGCTCCCTCCAACTGGTGCAAGTCCCATCCCTATTCTTTTGTCTTTGTTTATTCTTTTTCTTTTGCCCTACCCAGGTATGTGGGGAGTTTCTTGCATTTTGGGTGGTCTGAGGTCTTCTGCCAGCGTTCAGAAGGTGTTCTGTAGGAGTTGTTCCTTGAGTAGATGTATTTCTGGTGTATCTGTGGGGAGGAAGGTGATCTCCATGTCTTACTCTTCCACCATATTCTCTCCTCATCGCCCAAAACCCTTTCTTTCTCTGTGTTGCTTTGATCCTTGAAATGGACATGAGAAGAAAGGTAAGTTTCCATTTTGACTGAATTTTTTAAATTCTATTTGCAAGATTAGTATGTAATACTTATTTAAAATAGACACCATATGTAATTAACACGTTAACTGAACCTACTATTTACAATCTTATAACCTTAAAACATTATGCATAATTTTCTTAAGATCAGTTTGTGATTCACTCATTTGTGTAAAACAGAGACATGATATTGATTTAACATTTATGTTTTCCCCGATAACCCAGTAGCTGGTTTGAGGGCCATTATGCTTTTCCCTTGGCTGGGTCCCATATCAGCTCAGTGTCTCTTGTTTTTTAGGTTTTTGTTTTGTTTTGTTTTGTTTTTAACATCTTTATTGGAGTATAATTGTTTTACACTGCTGTTTTAGTTTCTGCTGTATAACAATGTGAATCAGCTATATGTATACATATATTCCCATATGTCCTCTCTCTTGTGTCTCCCTCCCACCTTCCCTATCCCACCTTTCCAGGTGGTCACAAATCACCGAACTGATCACCCCATGTGCTGTAGCTGCTTCCCACTGCTATCTATTTTACATTTGGTAGTGTATATATGTCAGTGCTACTCTCTCACTTCGTCCCTGCTTACCATTCCCCCTCCCTGTGTCCTCAAGTCCACTCTCTATGTCTGCTTCTTTATTCCTGTGTGGCTCCTGTGTTCATCAGGAAAAAAAAAAATCTGTTATATTCCATATATATGTGTTGGCATACGGTATTTGTTTATCTCTTTCTGACTTCATTCTGTATGACAGACTCTAAATCCATCCACCTCATTACAAATAACACAACTTCATTTCTTTTTTATGGCTGAGTAATATTCCATTGTAAATATGTGCCACATCTTCTTTATCCATTTATCTGACTATGGACACTTAGGCTGCTTCCATGTCCTAGCTATTGTAAATAGTGCTGCAATGAAAATTGTGATATATGACTCTTTTTAAATTATGGTTTTCTCAGGGTATATGCCAGTAGTGGTATTGCTGGGTCATATGGTAGTTTAATTTTTTACTTTTTTTTAAGGAACCTCCATACTGTTCTCCATAGTGCCTGTATTAATTTACTTTCCCACCAGCAGTGCAAGAGTGTTCCCTTTTCTCCACACCCTCTCCAGCATTTATTTTTTATAGATTTTTGAAGACAGCCATTCTGACCAGGGTGAGGTGATACCTCATTGTAGTTTTAATTTGTAGTTCTGTAATGATTAGTGATGTTGAGCATCATTTCATGGGTTTGTTAGCAATCTGTATATCCTCTTTGGAGAAATGTCTATTTAGATCTTCTCCCCATTTTTTGGATTAAGTAGTTTGTATTTTTTAATACTCAGCTGCATATGATGTTTATATACATTGGAGACAATGCTTTGTCAGTTGCTTCATTGGCAAATATTTTCTCCCATTCTGAGGGTTGTCTTTTCATCTTGTTTATGGTTTCCTTTGTTC
>RJWK010007289.1:33422-50349 GCA_004363435.1 Platanista minor
TTTTTTTTTTTTTTTTTAATGGCGTTAGGGTTGTTCTAATTTCATTCTTTCACATGTGGCTGTCCAGTTTTCCCAGCACCACTTATTGAAGAGGCTGTCTTTTCTCCATTGTATATTCTTGACTCCTTTGTCAAAGATAAGGTAAGCATATGTGTGTGGCTTTATCTCTGGGATTTCTATCCTGTTCCATTGATCTATATTTATATTTTTGTGCCAGTACCATGCTGTCTTGATAACTGTAACTTGGTAGTATAGTCTGAAGACAGGGAGCCTGATTCCTCCAGCTCCGTTTTTCTTTCACAAGATTGCTTTGGCTATTCAGGTTCTTTTGTGCTTCCATACAAATTGTGAATTTTCTTTGCTCTAGTTCTCTGAAACATGCCGTTGGTAGCTTGATAGTTATTGTATTGAACCTGTAGATTGCTTTGGGTAGTATAGTCATTTTCACTATTGATTCTTCCAATTCAAGAACATGGTGTATCTCTCCATCTGTTTGCATCATCTTTAATTTCTTTCATCAGTGTATTAGTTTTCTGCCTACAGGTCTTTTGTCTCCATAGGTAGGTTTATTCCTAGGTATTTTATTTTTTTTGTTGCAGTGGTAAATGGGAATGTTTCCTTAATTTCTCTTTCAGATTTTTCATCATTGGTGTATAGGAATACAAGAGATTTCTGTGCATTATTTTTGTATCCCTTACTTTACCAAATTAATTGATTAGTTCTAGTAGCTTTCTGGTAGCATCTTTAGGATTCTCTATATATAGTATCATGTCTTCTGCAAACAGTGACAGCTTTATTTCTTCTTTTCCGATTTGTATTCCTTTTTATTTCTTTTTCTTCTCTAATTGCTGTGGTTAAAACTTCCAAAACTATGCTGAATAACAGTGATGAGAGTGGGCATCCTTGTCTTGTTCCTTATTTTACAGGAAATGATATCAGTTTTTCACCACTGAGAAAGATGTTGTCTGTGGGTTTCTCATATTTGGCCTGTGTTACATTGAGGTAGGTTCCCTGTATGCCTACTTTCTGGAGAGCTTTTATCATAAACCAGTGTTGAATTTTTTCGAAAGCTTTTCCTGCATCTATTGAGATTATCATATATTTTTAAACATTTTTATTGGAGTATAATTGCTTTACAATGATGTGTTAGTTTCTGCTTTATAATAAAGTAAATCAGGTATACTTATACATATATCTCCATATCTCCTCCCTCTGCGTTTCACTCCCACCCTCCCTAGGTGGTCACAAAGCACTGAGGTGACCCACCTACACTATGTGGCTGCTTCCTACTAGCTATTTATTTTACCTTTGGTAGTGTATATATGTCCATGCCACTCTCTGGCTTCATCTCAGCTTACCCTTCCCACTACGTGAGTCCTCAAGTCCATTCTCTACATCTGTGTCTTTTTCTGGTCTGATCATTATGATTTCTTTCCTTCTGTTAACTTTGGTGTTTTTCGTTTTTTCTTTCTCTAATTGCTTTAGGTGTACGTTTATGTTGTTTATTTGAGATGTTTCTTGTTTCTTGAGATTGTATTGTATTGTTATAAACTTCCCTCTTAGGACTGCTTTCCCTGCACTCCCTAAGTCTTTTTTTGTGTGTTTTCATTGTCATTTGTTTCTAGGTGTTTTTTTCTTTATTTCCTCTTTGATTTCTTCCATCATCTCTTGGTTATTTAGTAGCTTATTGTTTAGCCTCCATGTGTTTGTATTTTTTATGGTTTCTTTCCTGTACTTGATATCTAGTCTCATAGCACTGTGGTTGTAAAACATACTTGATACTATTTCAATTTTCTTAAATTTACCAAGGCTTGATTTGTGACCCAAGGCATGATCTATCCTGGAGAATTTTCCATGAGCACGTGAGAAGAAAGTGTATCCTGTTGATTTTGGAAGTAATGTACTATAAATATCAATTAAGTCCATCTTGTTTAATATGTCATTTAAAGTTTATGTTTCCTTACTTATTTTAATTATGGATGATCTGTCCACTGGTGAAAGTGGGGTGTTAGAGTCACCTACTATGATTGTGTTACTGTTGATTTCCCCTTTTATGGCTGTTAGCATTTGCCTTATGTATTGATGTGCTCCTATGTTGGATGCCTAAATATTTACAATTGTTATATCTTCTTCTTGGATTGATCCCTTGATCATTAGGTAGTATCCTTCTTTGTCTCTTGTAAAAGTCCTTATTTTAATTTCTATTTTGTCTGATATGAGAATTGCTACTCCAGCTTTCTTTTGATTTCCATTTGCATGGAATATCCTCTTCTATCCCCTCACTTTCAGACTGTATGTGTCCCTAAGTCTGAAGTGGGTCTCTAGTCGACAGCATATATATGGGTTTTGATTTTGTATCCATTCAGCCAGTCTATTTCCTTTGGTTGGAGCACTTAATCCATTTATATTTAAGGTAGTTATCAATAGGTATGTTTCTATTACCAATTTCTTAATTGTTTTACATTTGTTATTGCAGGTCTTTTCCTTCTTTTGTGTTTCCTGCCTAGAGCAGTTCCTTTAGCATTTGCTGTAAAGCTGGTTTGTTGGTGCTGAATTCTCTTAGCTTTTGCTTGTCTGTAAAGATTTTAATTTCTCCTTCAAATCTGAATGAGATCCTTGCTGGGTAAAGTAATCTTGGTTGTAGGTTTTTTTTCCCTTTCATCACTTTAAATATGTCCTGCCTATCACTTTTGGCTTGCAGAGTTTCTGCTGAATGATCAGCTTTTAACCTTATGTGGATTTCCTTGTATGTTATTTGTTGTTTTTCGCTTGCTGCTTTTAATATGTTTTCTTTGTATTTAATTTTTGATAGCTTTATTAATATGTGTCTTGGTGTATTTCTCCTTGGATGTATCCTGTATGGGACTCTCTGTGCTTCCTGAACTTGCATGACTTTTTTCTTTCCCATATTAGGGAAGTTTTCAACTATAATCTCTTCAAATAATTTCTCAGTTCTTTTCTTTTTCTCTTCTTCTTCTGGGACCCCTCTAATTCAAAGGTTGGTACCTTTAATGTTGTCCCAGAGGTCTGTGAGACTGACCTCAGTTCTTTTCATTCTTTTTTTTCTTTTTTCTCCTCTGCAGTAATTATTTCCACTATTTTATATTCCAGGTTACTTATCATTTCTTCTGCCTCAGTTATTCTGCTTCTAGAGAATTTTTAATTTTTTTTTCTGTTGTTCTTCATCATTGTTTGTTTGCTCTTTAATTCTTCTAGGTCCCTTTAAAATGTTTCTTGTATTTTCTCCATTCTGTTTACAAGGTTTTGGATCATCTTTACTATCATTACTCTTAAGTCTTTTTCAGATAGAGTGCCTATTTCTTCTTCATTTGTTTGGTCTGTTGGGTTTTCACCTTGCTTCTTCACTTGCGGCATATTTCCTTGTCCTCCCATTTTGCTTCACTTACTGTGTTTGTGGTCTCCTTTTTGCCTGCTGCAAGTTCATGGTTCCCATTGTTTTTGTGTCTGCCCCCAGTGTCTATGGTTGGTTCATCAGCTTGTGTAGGCTTCCTGGTGGAGATGACTGATGCCTTTTTTTGGTGGTTGGGGCTGGGTCTTGTCTTTCTTTTGGTCAGGCCTGCGTCTGGTGGTGTATTTTGGGGTGTTTGTGAACTTAGTATTATTTTAAGCAGCCTCTCTGCTAATGGGTGGGGTTGTGTTCTTGTCTTGCTACTTTTAGGCTTGGGTGCCCAGCACTGGAACTTGTAGGCCATTGGGTGGTGCTGGGCCTTAGTGTTGAGTTTGAGATCTCTGGGCAAGCTATCGCCTATTGATATTATATGGGTCCAGAGGTCTCTTGTGGTCCAATGCCCTGAACTCGCCTCTCCCACCTCAGAGGCTCAGGCCTGACACCAGTCCAGAGCACCAAGACACTGTCAGCCATACGGCCAGGTACATGGGGATTTTCTTGCCTTTTGTGAAGTCTAAGGTGTTCTGCCAGCATTCAGTAAGTGTTCTGTAGTGGTTCCACATGTAGATATATTTTTGATGTATTTATGGGGAGGAAGGTGACCTCCATATCTTACTCCTCTGACTTCTTGAAGATCCCTACAAACTTGCAAGTTTTCATTTGTTATCATTCCTCTGCTTTTTGTTTGCTGTTAAAATGCAGAGGGACAGGCTTCCAGCAGTGTGACTCACCAGCCTGGTGGCAGGAGTTATCATGTTTCTTAGTTTGAACCTCATTGCAGTCTTTTCTCTGGGTTAGAGCAGAGAGCTTGCCTAGAAATATCCTTCTAGTACAAGCCCCATATCTTCACACCAAAATTTTTGGTGATCAGTGTTCATGCACAGCTCAGTTTCTCCTAATATTGGCATGGCAAACACTTCTTTTTATTATTCTTAACTTTTTTTAACTTTGTTTATTTTTTTACATTTTTTTTGTATTTTCTATTTATTATAGTTGCTTTACAATATTCTGTTAGTAGTTTCTGCTGTACAGCAAAGTATATAACTTATGCATATACATATTCAAATTATACCCTATCTGATAGCTTTTTTTTTCCACTATGTAGTATCTATTCTAATCTCCGATAATGATATCTGACTTCATTATATTTCATGTGGAATATATATTCATATATATATATATGTATTCACGTTTTACTTTGGTTTTTTTTTACATCATTATTGGAGTATAATTGTTTACCATGGTGTTAGTTTCTGATTTATAACAAAGTGAATCAATTATACATATACATATGTTCCCATATCTCCTCCCTCTGCGTCTCCCTCCCTCCAACCCTCTCCCTCCCACCCTCCATATCCCACCAATCCAGGTGATCACAAAGCACTGAGCTGATCTCCGTGTGCTATGCAGCTGCTTCCCACTAGCTATCTATTTTACGTTTGGTAGTGTACATATGTCCATGCCACTCTCTCACTTTATCACAGCTTACCCTTCCCCCTCCCCATATCCTCAAGTCCATTCTCTAGTAGGTCTGTATCTTTATTCTCGTCTTGCCCCTAGGTTCTTCACGACATTTCTTTTTTTCTTAGATTCCATATATATGGGTTAGCATACAGTATTTGTCTTTCTGACTTACTTCACTCTGTATGACAGACTCTAGGTCCATTCATCTCATTACAAATAACTCCATTTCATTTCTTTTTATGGCTGAGTAATATTCCATTGTATATATGTGACACATCTTCTTTATCCATTCATCCGATGATGGACACTTAGGTTGTTTCCATGTCCTGGCTATTGTAAATACAGCTTCAATGAATATTTTGTTACATGACTCTTTTTGAATTATGGTTTGCTCAGGGTATATTTTCAGTAGTGGAATTGCTGGGACATATGGGAGTTCTATTTTTAGATTTTTAAGGAACCTCCATACTGTTCTCCATAGTGGCTGTACCAATTCACACTCCAACCAGCAGTGCAAGAGTGTTCCCTTTTCTCCACAGCCTCTCCAGCATTTATTGTTTCTAGATTGTTTGACGATGGCCATTCTGACTGGTGTGAGATGATATCTTATTGTAGTTTTGATTTGCATTTCTCTAATTATTAATGATGTTGAGAATTCTTTCATGTGTTTGTTTGCAGTCTGTATATCTTCTTTGGAGAAATGTCTATTTAGGTCTTCTGCCCATTTTTGGATTGGGTTGTTTGTCTTTTTGTTATTGAGCTTTATGGGCTGCTTGTAAATTCTGGAGATTAATCCTTTGTCGGTTGCTTCATTTGCAAATATTTCCTCCCATTCTGAGGGTTTTCTATTGGTCTTATTTATGATTTCCTTTGTTGTGCAAAAGCTTTGATGTTTAATTAGGTACCATTTGTTTATTTTTGTTTTTATTTCCATTTCTCTAGGAGATGGGTCAAAAAGAATCTTGCTGCGATTTATGTCATAGAGTGTCCTGCCTATGTTTTCCTCTAAGAGTTTGATAGTTTCTGGCCTTAAATTTAGGTCTTTAATCCATTTTGAACTTATTTTTGTGTATGGTGTTAGGAAGTGCTCTAGTCTCATACTTTTACATGTACCTGTCCAGTTTTCACAGCACCACTTATTGAAGAGGCTGTCCTTTCTCCACTGTACATTCCTGCCTCCTTTATCAAAGATATGGTGACCATATGTGTGTGGGTTTATCTCTGGGCTTTATATCGTTTTCCATTAATCTATATTTCTGTTTTTGTGACAATACCATACTCTCTTGATTACTGTAGGTTTGTAGTACAGTCTGAAGTCAGGGAGCCTGATTCCTCCAGCTCCGTTTTTCATTCTCAAGGTTGCTTTGGCTATTCGGGGTCTTTTGTGTTTCCATATAAATTGTGAAATTTTTTGTTCTACTTCTGTGAAACATGCCAGTGGTAGTTTGACAGGGATTGCATTGAATCTGTAGATTGCTTTGGGTAGTAGAGTCATTTTCACAATGTTGATTCTTCCAATCCAAGAACATGGTATATCTCTACATCTATTTGTATCATCTTTAATTTCTTTCATCAGTGTCTTATAATTCTCTGCATACAGGTCTTTTGTCTCCTTATGTAGGTTTATTCCTAGATATTTTATTCTTTTTGTTGCAGTGGTAAATGGGAGTGTTTTCTTGATTTCAATTTCAGATTTTTCATCATTAGTGTATAGGAATGTTAGAGATTTCTGTGCATTAATTTTGTATCCTGCTACTTTACCAAATTCACTGATTAGCTCTGGCAGTTTTCTGGTAACATCTTTATGATTCTCTATTTATAGTATCATGTCACCTGCCAACAACGACAGCTTTACTTCTTCTTTTCCGATTTGGATTCCTTTTATTTCCTTTTCTTCTCTGATTGCTGTGGCTAAAACTTCCAAGACTATGTTGAATAAGAGTGGTGAGAGTGGGCAACCTTGTCTTGTTCCTGATCTTAGTGGAAATGCTTTCAGTTTTTCACCATTGAGGACGATGCTGGCTGTGGGTTTGTCCTATATCGCCTTTATTATGTTGAGGAAAGTTCCCTCTATGCCTACTTTCTGCAGGGTTTTTATCATAAATGGGTTTTGAATTTTGTTGAAAGCTTTCTCTGCATCTATTGAGGTGATCATACGGTTTTTCTCCTTCAATTTGTTAATATGGTGTATTACATTTGTTGATTTGCGTATATATTGAAGAATCCTTGCATTCCTGAGATAAACCCCACTTGATCATGGTGTATAATCTTTTTAATGTGCTGTTGGATTCTGTTTGCTAGTATTTTGTTGAGGATTTTTGCATCTATGTTCATCAGTGATATTGGTCTCTAGTTTTCTTTCTTTGTGAAATCCTTGTCTGGTTTTGGTATCAGGGTGATAGTTGCCTCAGAGAATGAATTTGTGAGTGTTCCTCCCTCTGCTATATTTTGGAAGAGTTTGAGAAGGATAGGTGTTAACTCTTCTCTAAATGTTTGATAGAATTCGCCTGTGAAGCCATCTGGTTCTGAGCTTTTGTTTGTTGGAAGATTTTTAATCACAGTTTCAATTTCAGTGCTTGTGATTGGTCTGTTCATATTTTCTATTTCTTCTTGATTCAGTCTTGGCAGGTTGTGCCTTTCTAAGAAGGCATCCATTTCTTCCAGGTTGTCCATTTTATTGGCATAGAGTTGCTTGTAGTAATCTCTCATGATCTTTTGTATTTCTGCAGTGTCAGTTGTTACCTCTCCTTTTTCAATTCTAATTCTATTGATTTGAGTCTTCTCCCTTTTTTTCTTGATGAGGCTGGCTAATGGTTTAACAATTTTGTTTATCTTCTCAAAGAACCAGATTTTACTTTTATTGATCTTTACTATCATTTCCTTCATTTCTTTTTCATTTATTTCTGATCTGATCTTTATGATTTCTTTCCTTTTGCTAACTTTGGGGTGTTTTTGCTCTTCTTTCTCTAATTGCTTTAGATGTAAGGTTAGGGTGTTTATTTGAGATGTTTCCTGTTTCGTAAGGTAGGATTGTATTGCTATAAACTTCCCTCTAAGAACTGCTTTTGCTGCATCCCATATGTTTTGGGTCGTCGTGTCTGCATTGTCATTTGTTTCTAGGTATTTTTTGATTTCCTCTTTGATTTCTTCAGTGATCACTTCGTTATTAAGTAGTGTATTGTTTAGCCTCCATGAGTTTGTATTTTTTACAGATCTTTTCCTGTAATTGATATCTAGTCTCATAGCCTTTTGGTCAGAAAAGATACTTGATACAATTTCAATTTTCTTAAATTTACCAAGGCTTGATTTGTGACCCAAGATATGATCTATCCTGGAGAATGTTCCATGAACACTTGAGAAAAATGTGTATTCTGTTGTTTTTGGATGGAATGTCCTATAAATATCAATTAAGTACATCTTGTTTAATGTATCATTTAAAGCTTGTGTTTCCTTATTTAGTTTCATTGTGGATGATCTGTCCATTGGTGAAAGTGGGGTGTTAAAGTCCCCTACTGTGAATGTGTTACTGTCGATTTCCCCTTTTATGGCTGTTAGTAGTTGCCTTACGTATTGAGGTGCTCCTGTGTTGGGTGCATAAATATTTACAATTGTTATATCTTCTTCTTGGATCGACCCCTTGATCATGATGTAGTGTCCTTCTTTGTCTCTTGTAATAGTCTTTATTTTGAAGTCTATTTTGTCTGATATGAGAATTGCTACTCCAGCTTTCTTTTGGTATCCGTTTGCATGGAATATCTTTTTCCATCCCTTTACTTTCAGTCTGTATGTGTCTCTAGGTCTGAAGTGGGTCTCTTGTAGACAGCATATATATGGGTCTTTTTTTTGTATCCATTCAGCCAGTCTGTGTCTTTTGGTGGGAACATTTAATCCGTTTACATTTAAGGTGATTATTGATATGTATATTCCTATTCCCATTTTCTTAATTGTTTTTGGTTTGTTTTTGTAGGTCTTTTCCTTCTCTTGTGTTTCTTGCCTAGAGAAGTTCCTTTAGCATTTGTTATAAAGCTGGTTTTGTGGTGCTGAGCTCTATCAGCTTTTGTTCGTCTGTAAATGTTTTAATTTCTCCATCAAATCTGAATGAGAGCCTTGCTGGGTAGAGTAATCTTGGTTGCAGGTGTTTCTCCTTCATCACTTTAAATATGTCCTGCCAGTCCCTTCTGGTTGAAGAGTTTCTCCTGAAAGATCAGATGTTAACCTTATGGGGATTCCCTTGTGTGTTATTTGTTTTTTTTCCCTTGCTGCTTTTAATATGTTTTCTTTGTATTTAATTTTTGATAGTTTGATTAGTATTTGCCTTGGTGTGTTTCTCCTTGGATTTATCCTGTATGGGACTCTCTGTGCTTCCTGGACTTGATTAACTATTTCCTTTCCCATATTAGGGAAGTTTTCAACTCTAATCTCTTCAAATATTTTCTCAGTCCCTTCTTTTTCTCTTCTTCTTCTGGAACTCCTATAATTAGAATGTTGGTGCGTTTAATGTTGTCCCACAGGTCTCTGGGACTGTCCTCAATTCTTTTCATTCTTTTTTCCTTTTTCTGCTCTGCAGTAGTTATTCCCACTATTTTATATTCTAGGTCACTTATCCATTCTTCTGCCTCTGTTATTCTGCTATTGATCCCATCTAGAGTATTTTTAATTTCGTTTATTGTGCTGTTCGTTGTTGCTTGTTTCATCTTTAGTTCTTCTAGGTCCTTATTAATTCTATTTCCAAGGTTTTGGATCATGTTTACGATCATTATTCTGAATTCTTTTTCAGATAGACTGCCTATTTCCTCTTCATTTTTTAGGTCTGGAGGGTTTTTATCTTGCTCCTTCATCTGCTGTGTGTTTTTCTGTCTTCTCATTTTGCTTATCTTACTGTGTTTGGGGTCTCCTTTTTGCAGGCTCCAGGTTCATAGTTACCGTTGTTTTTGGTGTCTGTCCGCAGTAGCTAAAGTTGGTTCAGTGGATTGTGTAGGCTTCCTGGTGGATGGTACTACTGTCTGTGTTCTGATGCATGAGGCTGGATCTTTTCTTTCTGGTGAGCAGGTCCACGTCAGGTGGTGTGTTTTGTGGTGTCTGTTGACTTATTATGATTTTAGGCAGCCTCTCTGCTAATGGGTGGGATTGTGTTCCTGTCTTGCTAGTTCTTTTGCATATGGTGTCCAGTACTGTTGCTTGCTGGTCTTTGAGTGAAGCTGGGTGCTGGTGTTGAGATGGAGATCTCTGGGAGATTTTCAGCGTTTGATATTGTGTGTGGTTCAGATGTCTCTTGTAGACCGATGTCCTTAAGTTGGCTCTCCCACCTCAGAGGAACAGCACTGACTCCTAGCTGCAGCACCAAAAGCCTTTCATCCACACAGCTCAAAATAAAAAGGAGAAAAAGTAGAAAGGAAGAGAGAGAGAGAGAGAAAGAGAGAGAGAGAGAGAGAGAGAAGGATGGATGGAGGGAGGAAGGAAGGAAGGAAGGATAAAATAGAATAATGTTAGATAAAATAAAATAAGGTTATTAAATTAATAAATTATTAAGATAGAAAAAATGTTTTTAAAAGTTAAAAAAAAAACAAAAACAAAAAAAGACAGATAGAACCCTAGGACAAAAGGTGAAAGCAGATCTATACAGACAAAATCTCACACAGAAGAATTCACATACACACTCATAAAAAGAGGAAAAGGGGGGAAAAAAAATCTTGCTCTCAAAGTCCATATCCACAATTTGGGATGATTTGTTGCCTATTCACGTATTCCACAGATGCAGGGTACATCAAGTTGATTGTGGGGATTTAATCCACTGCTCCTGAGGCTGCTGGGAGAGATTTCCCTTTCTCTTCTTTGTTTGCACAGCTCCCGTGGCTCAGCTTTGGATTTGGCCCTGCCTCTGCATGTAGGTCACCAGACGGTGTCTGTTCTTCACTCAGACAGGACGGGGTTAAAGGAGCCGCTGACTCGATGTCTCTGGCTCACTCAGGCCGGGGGAGGTAGTGGCACAGAACATGGGGCAAGCCTGCGGCGGCAGAGGCTGGCGGGACGTTGCACCAGCCTGAGGTGCGCCGTTCTTTCTCCTGGGCAAGTTGTTCCTGGATCCCGGGACCCAGGCATTGGCGGGTTGCACAGGCTCCAGGAAGGGAGGTGTGGAGAGTGACCTGTGCTTGCAGACAGGCTTCCTGGTGGTGGCAGCAGCAGCCCTAATGCCTCACGCCCGTCTCTGTGGTCCGTTCTGGTAGACGAGGCTCACGCCCATCTCTGGAGCTCCTTTAAGCAGTGCTCTTAATCCCCTCTCCTCGCGCACCAGGGAACAAAGAAGGAAGACAAAGTCTCTTGCTTCCTTGGCAGGTCCAGACTTTTTCCCGGACTCCCTCCTGGCTAGCCGTGGTGCACTAGCCCCCTGTAGGCTGTGTTCATGCTCACGCCACCAATCCCAGTCCGTACCCTGCGATTCGACCGAAGCCCGAGCCTCAGCTCCCAGCCCCGCCCACCCTGGCAGGGGAGCAGACAAGCCTCTCGGGCTGGTGAGTGCTGCTAGGTGCTGATCCTCCATGCGGGAATCTCTCCGCTTTGTCCTCCGCTCCCCTGTTGCTGTGCTCTCCTCCTTGACTCTGAAGCTTCCTCCCTCCATCACCTGCAGTCTACGCCCGCAAAGGGGCTTCTCAGTGTGTGGAAACCTTTCCTGCTTCACAGCTTCCTCTCACTGGTGCCAGTCCCATCCCTATCCGTCTGTCTCTGTTTATAGTTTTTATTTTTGTTTGCCCTACCCAGGTACATTGGGAGTTTCTTGCCTTTTGGGAGGTCTGAGGTCTTCTGCCAGAGTTCAGTAGGTTTTCTGCAGGAGTTGTTCCACTTATAGACATATTTCTGGTGTATCTGTGGGGAGGAAGGTAATCTCCGAGTCTTACTCTTCTGTCATCTTGTCTGTAATCTCTCACGTTTCTTTTGGGTGCTCTTTGTGTGGTGTCTTTTATTTTTTAATTAATTAATTAATTAATTATTGTTGTTTCCGTTGGGTCTTTGTTGCTGTGCACAGGCTTTCTCTAGTTGTGGCGAGCAGGGCTACTCTACATTGCTGTATGCTGGCTTCTCATTGTGGTGGCTTCTCTTGTTGTAGAGCACAGGCTCTAGGTGCTTGGGCTTCAGTAGTTGTGGCACATGGGCTTAGTTGCTCTGAGGCTTGTGTGATCTTCCCAGAATAGGGATTGAATCCATGTCCCCAGCAATGGCAGGTGGATTCTTAACCACTGCGCCACCAGCAAACATTTTATAATATAGAAATATCACAGTGAGTTGATAAGTTCCATCAATGATTACATACTGCAGTTAAATGTAGACTACCTGATTACGTAGCATACATATATATATATATATATATATATATATATTTAAATATTCATTGATTCATATTGATATTCCTGATTACACAGAATATATATTTATTTATGTATTTTCATTTATTACATAAGTGACTATTGAATAATCACACTCTATACACTGTACTGCTTACACACACATACACAAACACTTGCACATGTATGTGGTCTCAGGGGAATCATGGGTGAAGAAAAGCAAGATTTGACACTTAATGAAGATAACTGATCAAATTAAGTAGGAAAAGTGAATTTTATATGTAACTCAGGCTCAGAGAAATTAAATGAGTTTCCAAATGCATAGGTTCCACATTTCAAAGCCCAAGTAATTCTTCCAGAATTAAATTCATATGGAAAATTTCTGAACTCTCACCTTATTCTTCATTAAGAATTATTATTTTTTCCTTCAGGGAGGATAACTTTTTTTAAGAACAGACATTTATTTTAAATATAGCTCTGTGGACATATCAATCTCAAACTCCCTATCTATCCCTCCCCACTATCCTATTCTGCTGGTAACCATAAGTTTATTCTGTAAGTCTGTGAGTCTGTTTATGTTTTTTAAATAAGTTCAGTAGTATTTTTTTTTTTTAGATTTCACATATAAGGTGTATCTTATGATATTTGATAAGATATATCAAATATCTGACTTTATTCACTTAGGATGATAATCTCCAGGTCCATCCATGTTGCTAAAAATGGCAGTATTTAATTCTTTTTAATGGCAGAGTAATTTTCCATTGTATATATGTACCACATCTGCTTTATCCATTTGTCTGTTGATGGACATTTAGGTTGCTTCCATGTCCTGGCCTTTGGAAAGAGTGCTTCAATGAACACTGAGGTGCATGTATCCTTTCAAACCATGCTTTTCTGTGGATATATATCCAGTAGTGGGATTGCTGGGTCTATGGTCATTCTACTTTTAGTTTTTTTTAAGGAAGCTCCATACTGTTCTCCATAGTGGCTGTACCAATTTACATTCTCACCAACAGTGTAGGAAGGTTCCCTTTTCTCCACAACCTCTCCATCATTTATTGTTTGTAGATTTTGTGATGATGGCCATTCTAACTGGTGTGAGGTGATACCTCACTGTAGTTGTGATTTGCATTTCTCTAATAATTATTGATGTTGAGCATCTTTTCATGTGCCTCTTGGCCAAATCTATATCTTCTTTGGAAAAATGTCTATTTAGGTCTTCTGCCCATTTTTTTATTGGGTTGTTTGTTTTTTATGATATTGAGCTGCATGAGCTGTTTGTAAATTTTGGAGACTAATCCCTTGTTGGTCATATCACTTGCAAGTATTTTCTCCCATTCTGTGGGTTGTCTTTTTGTTTTTTTTATGGTTCCCTTTGTTGTGCAAAAGATTCTGAGTTTAATTAGGTCCCATTTGTTTATTTTTCTTGTTAGTTCCATTACTCTTGGAGACGGATCAAAAAAGATATTGCTGCAATTTATGTCAAAGTGTGTTCTGCCTTTGTTTTCCTCTAAGAGTTTTATTTAGAATAATGATAGTGAAGACAATCCAAGATCTCAGAAAAATAATGGAGGCAAGGATCAAGAAAATGCAAGAAATATTTAACAAAGAGCTAGAACTAAAGAACAAACATAGATGAACAGTACAGTAACTGAAGTGAAAAATACACTAGAAGGAATCAATAGCTGAATAACTAAGGCAGAAGTACAGATAAGTGACCTGGAAGACAGAATGGTGGAAATCACTGCCACAGAACAGAATAAAGAAAATCGAATGAAAACAAATGAAGTCAGTATAAGAGACCCCTGGGAAACATTATAAGCACCAACATTAGCATTATAGGGGTCACAGAAGAAGAGAAAGAGAAAAGACCTGAGAAAAATATTGGAAGAGATAATAGCTGACAACTTCTGTAACATGGAAAAGGAAACAGTCAACCATGTTCAGTAAGCACAGAGAGTCCTAGGCAGGATAAACCCAAGGAGGAACACACCAAGACACACAGTAATCAAACTGACAAAAAATAAAGATAAAGAAAAAAATATTAAAAGCAACAAAGGAAAAGAAACTAATAATGTTCAAGTGAACTCCCATAAGGTTAACAGCTGATTTCTCATCAGAAACTCTGCAGGCCAGAAGAGAGTGGGATATATATTTAACGTGATGAAAGGGAAGAACTTTTCAACCAAGAATATTCTACTCAGCAAGGCTCCCATTCATATTTGACAGAGAAATCAAGAACTTTACAGACAAGCAAAAGCTAAGAGAATTCAGCACCACCAAACCAGCTTTACAACAAATGCTAAAGGAACTTCTCTAGGCAAGAAACACAAGAGAAGAAGAAGAAAAAACTTACAAAAAGAAAATCAAAACAAAAAAGAAAATGGTAAAAGGAACATACATATTGATAATTACCTTAAATTAAATGTGAAATATAGACTATAAAATCTCTTGGAGAAAACGTGGGAGAAAAATTTTATGACCTTAGATTAGGCACAAATTATTAGATATGACAAGAAAAAAACTGATAATTGGATTTCACCAATGTTAGAAACTCATATTCTCTGAAAGAGAATGAAAAGAGAAGTCACAGTTCTGACAAAAAACTAGTACTCAGAATATGTAAATTACTTTCAAACTTAATCCAGTGAGAAACAGTTCTGGTTTTAAAAATAGGTAAAAGCTTTGAAAAGTCACTTCACTAAAATATATATATATATATATATATATATATATATGAATAGCAAACAAGTCTATGAAAATATGTTCGACATCGCAATTCAGGTAATGTAAATTAAAATCACAATGAGATATCAAAAATGACTCATTAAAATGGCTAAACTTTAAGTGAAACAAAGTTAACTTGATAATACTAAGCACCAGTGAAAATATATAGCAGCTAGAACTCTCATACAATGCTGGTGAGAATGCAGTGGAACAGTAATTCCACTCTCAGTCACTCATTCAAGATAAATGAACTTTAGTTCATACGAAACCTGTATATGACTGTTTAAAGCAGCTTTCTTAATAACTGCTAAAAACTTGAAGTAACTCATGTATTCTTCAACAAATGCAGAATAAACAAACTTTAGTACATCCATATGATAGAATACTTTTCAGTAGTAACAAGAAAAAATGACTGAATCATACAACAGTATAGGTAAATATCAGATGCATTATGCTAAGTGAGACAAGCCAGACTCAAAATCCTACATAAGATATGATTCCACTTAGATGACATTCTAGAAAAGCAAGACTATAGGTACAGAAAACAAATCAGTGGTTGCTAGAGATTGTGAGGTGGGAAGAGAGGTTGCTTATACTGGAGTATCATGAAGGAAGTTTTGGGAGGTAGAAATGTTTTGTATGGAACTGTGGTTGTAGACATATGACACTATGATTTTTCCAAAATCCATAGAAAAGTCTGTTTAAAAACATCTTCTTTTTTCCTTTTTTAAAAAATGGCAGAAACAGTTACCACTGAAGAATATATAATTTCTTAAGCAAATATATACACACACATACACACCCATGTTCACATACATACATACACACATACCCAGTTGTTCTTCACTATTCATGGATTGCATATTTGCAAATTCACCTGATAGCTAAAATTTATTTGTAAACACAAAATCAGTGCTTTTGATGCTTCACAATCATTTGTGGGCATATGTATGTGTAGGGTTGTGAAAATTTTGAGTTACCTGACATGCACTGTTTCTAGCTGAGATGGAAGAAGACAATGTTTTGCCTTCTTATATCAACTCTCATACTGTAAGCAAGTGTCCTATTTGTGGTATAATTAGTGCCATGTCATTCACATCTTGTGCTTTTTTTTGGTGATTTTGCTATTTAAAATGGCCACCAAGTATAGTGTTGCAGTGTTGCCTAGTGCTCCTAAGTGCAAGAAGACTGTAATGTGCCTTAAAGGGAAAATATGTGTGTGAGATAAGCTTTACTGAGGCATGAGTTATAGTGCTGTTGGCCATGAGTTCCATATCCATGAATCAACCATAACTATTAAATAAGGTGTCTTGGGCTTCCCTTGTGGTGCAGTGGTTGAGAGTCCACCTGCCGATTCAGGGGACACGGGTTCGTGCCCCAGTCTGGGAAGATCCCACATGCTGCAGAGCGGCTGGGCCCGTGAGCCATGACCGCTGAACCTGCACGTCCGGAGCCTGTGCTCCACAACGGGAGAGGCCACAACAGTGAGAGACCCACATACTGCAAAAAAAAAAAAAAAAAAGGTGTCTTTAAACAGAAACACACATAAAACAAGGATATGTATTAGTCAATTTATGAAAATGTTGTGATCAGAGGCTCAGAGAATTTTCCCTGGGAGAAACGGTTCAATATTCACTAAATCAGTATTCATCATGGCATGGAACATAACTACTGTAACTAATAAGAATTGAGTGTATTATATAATATAGATTTATATATACATGTAACATATACATCATTAAATATTTATAATCTATAATATATATTTATTATTGTATAATATAGATTTATATATGCATGTAACCTACATAATTAAATATTTGAAAACTATAATATTTAACTCTAAATATTAAAAATATTAAACTACTAGACTAGATTTAATACTTGTACAACTTCTGCTGAAATCATTTTTGTAATCACATTCCTTCTGGAGCTTATTCTCAGTTCAAAGATTTCATATAAATCTTGGTATCCCAAGGGTTATGTGGTC